>JACEGR010000723.1:0-224223 GCA_014170235.1 Listronotus bonariensis | reverse complement strand
AACCACGCCTCATACATGACTATAGTGAAAGTTTTATGACAATTTTTTTAGTGCTCAGAACTTTGACCACAACTCACGTTTTTAAAGTTGCTGGCCATCATAATTTTAAAACTAATGCACCGATCCTTTTGAAATTTTACCAGGATTTCTTCGCATTATTAACGAGTTATATCTGGAGAGTTTTATTTTTCAAATTTGTCAATACTGCCGTACAACGGAAAAACACCGTATGTGAATAGGCTTATAATATACACATACGGTGTTTTTTCCAGTTAGAGGCAGAATATTTATAACTTTTATAAAACCAAATAAGACGATTTTTTCTCGACAACTATCTTTTCACTTTAAAGTGAAAAATTTAAATTTCAAAAAAAAAAACTTTCAGCGTAATCTAGGGAAAACGAGATATTTATCTACAGTGTGTCTACGTAAGTTGGCGTCATATGGGAAACTTATTTACTATTCATTCTACGAAAAATCAGATATCAAATTGTGTCAGTAATTCACGAGGTTTGGCCAAAAATGTAATTTTTGCTCAGAATTAAAGTATTTTTGCGAATATTGCAAATTTTTTTATAAAGAAAAGATGTTTAGAATTAAAAATTAAATCTAAAAATGCAATTTTGTTCATTAAAAAAAATCTGCCAAAATCGAGAACATTTAGGTTTGCACAGGTCCTTCTTGTTTTAATAACATTAAATTTAAAAGGAGATTATGTTAAACTGTCCTATGACATTTATAATCATAAACTTTATTGCACTTATGTACAAACCTAAATTTTCGCCATATCATCGAAAAAAAATCAAAAATATATTTTTTCTGTAAATAAACAAAATTACATATTTAGAATTTGTTTTAATTCCAAATATCTTTTCTTTATAACAATTTTTGATAGTAGCAAAATACACGCACTTTACTCTTAAGCAAAAATTACATTTTTACCAAACCTCGTAGATGCCTAATACAATTTGATTTCTGATAGTAGCTTTTTAGGTTTTGGACCAAGCAGAACTTTTTATAAAGAATAAGTTTTTTCGTAAAATCAATAATAAAAAAGTTTCCCATATGACGCCAACTTACGTAGACACACTGTATGATTTCACATGATTTAGCTACCGAGCTATGTTACAGCTATTCACCTTTTTTTCGAAACACTTATTCCGAATACTTGCTGTCATTGCTGCATTTAAAAAAATCCTAACAAAAATCATACCCACTATTTCTCTATGATATACAGGGTGTCCGACTGGATATTGATCCATTTTAATCGCGAATAACTTTAGAACAAATAGTTATCAAAATGCGATTTTCGCAGAAAGCCTCAGACTTTTTAAAGTTTTTGATCATATTCTCGCCATTTGATTGTGATATTGGGTTAAAACAAAATTGCGGATTTTTCGATATTGGGTTATTTTAATCCCCTTCAAAAGTATTTAACATAGGCCATGGTTTTTTCCAAAAATAATGGAATTATTGGTCTCTAAAAGTTTGACTGCATGACATGTAAGATCATTATTACAAAAAAATACGGCAACAAAGCTATAAGCTATTCACAAAATGATAATTGCAGTAATGGCTAAATTACTTTTTTAAAATATATGGTAAAATTAAGAAAAACCTATGGCTTTATTGCCATATTTTTTTCTGTAACATTGTATACAGCAAATTTTCATTGTCAAATAATGCTCTTACATAAGTTATGTCACACCCTGTCCACATAACATGCTGACGATATTATTTTTCTATTTTAATTCCTTTTATTGTAATATGCTTTATCAATAGTTTCACTTGTCACGTCGCCATCGAACCCTTGTATTAGAGTTAGTCAGAGTTTAGATTTTTAGCCTCTAACATATGTATTAGTAACAAGTATAATTTGTGTAACTTTTAATTTAATAAAAGTATTTTTAAAAGATAATTCCTGGTTGCCGTTAGTTAACTCATGACATTCAGTCAATTTTTTAGAGATCAATAAATCCATTATTTTTTCAAATAAATATAACTTCTGTTACATTGTTTTAAAGCTGAAGAATTGGATTTTAAGACTGCAGAAAAACTTACATATTGTTCGATTTAAAAATTCAAAGTTGCCCTATATCGCACGATTCGCCATTTTTTTGTGTTAACGGAATGTTGCAACCAAATGACGAGATATAATAAAAAACTTTTAAAAATCTAAGGCTACCTCTACAATATCAAGCAGCAAGCGAAGAGCGGCAAGTGTGTGAGCGTTATGCTGATAAGAAAGGTTATGCTAATATAAAGATCAGAGGCAGCGGATCTTAATTTTTGCATAGTGCTCTCACTCTGTCACTTGTTGCGTCTTACCGTAGCCCACACCTAAGGCTTTCTGCGAAAACCGCATATTGATAACTTGTATTTGTTCTAAAGTAATTTGCGATCAAAATGGGTCAAAACATAGCCGGACACTCTTTATTTTACTGTCTCTACTACTGAGTTTAATAAATACATTTTGAATACGTTATATAAAAAAACAAATATCTGCAGGTTTCGCTATTTTAACAATAACGGAACTTTAGAAGAATAAAATAGTTAAACATCTAAAACCCCGGCACTCACGGTACCAATACTTAGTCTCGATAGAACCTTTGGTGGGCTTCAGATTTAAAATCACAGAGTTTATGTCTTGTCGATTTAGTGGCTCAGGGAGTATATACAGTGTGTTTAAAAAGGTTGGAACCATATTGAAAACTTTTTTATTGTTCATTTTACGAAAAAAGATATTCAGTTATTCTTGTATTTTTTACTTAAGAGTAAAGTACCTGTGTTTGTACAATAGTGTAACATAATATTTTATAATTTTAGGTTTCATAGGACAATTTAAAATAAACTTTTTAAATTTAGTGTTACCAAAATAAGAAGAATGTTAATGGACAAATTTAAATTTTTTCGATTATCGCAGAAACAAAAAATCTAAAAAATATTGATTTTTTTGTAAATAAACAAAATTGCATATTTAGAAATTTTTAATTCTAAACGTCTTTTCTTTATAACAATTTCGGATATAAGCAAAAATACAGGTAGTTTACTCTTAAGCAAAAATTTCGTTGACCTTGTAGATGACTGATACAATTTAATATCTGATGATTGCCTTTTAGTTCTTAGATCATGCAGAACTTTTTATAAAGAATAACTTTATTTCATAAAATGTATGATAGAATAGTTTTCCATATGGTTCCCACTTTATTAGACACTGTATGACACAGGCAAATGGTAATTTTAGGCAAATGCCTTCTGCCTGGGCAAATGACTTTATGATAAAATTTTTTATTTTAAATCTACTTCGCCTAAGTAAATGCATTTGCCGTGGTTCTTGTTAGGCAAATGACTGATATATTTGATAACATATTAGGCGTACAGTGTGTTTTGCAGACTACATTAAAAAGCAAAAGCACATATAATTTAATGGGTTTCAAGCGCTATAGACAGTCATACAAAACTGTACCATTGGGGCGGTCATAGTTAGTTTTGGTTATTATATTTTGTTTTTAATTTGCTTTATTAAGAAATGAAAAAAAAAAAAGATTTAAGGGGGTATTCTAGTCTGGAGACTAGAATTTCGAGCATTTTTGTCAATAAATAAAAAAAAGGAATTGATATTTTTACTCATCCATTCATGAAGTTATGCGTCCTTGAAGTGGAGAAAAAAAGCCATGTCCTGGTTGCCACGATTTTTACCCTCATGGTGATTTTAAAAATAGAAAAATTGACAAGCCGGATTCTTAAATAATACAAATGTCGATATGACCTGAAGCACGGAAAAAAAATATATATATATATATATATATATATATATTTTTCATAAAATGGTGGCTTCTTAAAATTAAAGATTGATTGTTTCACTACTTTTTAAGCTTTTTTAAATTTTTAAAAATAAATAAAATTTAAAATTTTTAATTTTTGTTGGTTTAGGCGATAGAGAGATTCATGCCAAATTTTGGGTAAATCTGTGTATTAGAACTTGAGATATCGTGGCAACTCTATCGAAAAAGTAGTTTCGAGAAAAACGCGTTTAAAGTTTTACGTTAAATTTCGGGCAGCGTAACTGATAGCATGTCTCTTAATTGGCCATCTCAGCTTCCTACATGATGTAGTATACTAGAAGTATCATGGAAAGAAGGAGAGAGTTATTCATACGGGTAGCCCGCCCTCTAATCGCATATTGTTAGAGTCGTCCCCTTAAACCAGTTGCAAAGTCACTACAACGGCTGTAACTTTAAAAATAATTCGAATTTTAAAAATCTTTGTAGGAAGTAGTACATAATCTATCGAATTAGAAAAAACAATTTTTTCCAATTTTTTATATTTCTAGACTATAATACCCCTTAACTATTCAAAACAAACCATGACCCCCAATGTGACAGTTTTGCATGACCGTCTGGTTATGAAAATATTTCTATTTTCATTTGTCTAAAATTGTTTAGGCAAATAGAATCAAATGCTAATTGACTAGGTAAAGGGCATTTGCCTAGGCAGAAGTCATTTGCCTGCGACATATGTATACATAAGTAAAACCTAGATGAAATAAAACAAGGAACAGTTTAATAAATATATTATATATTTGCATAAATAAAAATAAAATATAACTCTGCAAGATAATTTTAAAGAAAAAATTAAAAGAAAAATTACATTGAATACACTTTCAATTAAGAGAGACATAATTATATACAAATAAACGTATTAACAGTCCACGTAAAAAACGACACGATTTTAACACTATATATTTATTTAAGTAATATTTTTCGCTTATCTTTAAAACACTATGAATATTAAAGCAATTCTAAAATTAAAATCGTGATTGATCTAATAACTACCTCTAATTCTTCTTTTACAAATCTTGTAAAAATGTTTTTCGCCTGCGAGTTCATAAGATAAAATATTTATAGTTGTTACTTAATTTTATATTACATCAGGATTGCCATAAGCCTGCAAAACTTGCATTTGTTAAAAAGTTCGAAAATATGTAATGAAACATATTAAACTTTTATAATATCCCTAAAAAAATCTTTAACGATACTGGAAATCAAAGATGCCTAATTAAAAGTATTCTAATTTTAACGATTTTGAAATACAAACAAAACTTGTTGGCAACCCTGTACTATTAACCTTTTATTAATATAAACTGCATGAAAAAAATGCCAAAATTTTGCCTGCAATACATTTATAACATTTAGAACAATTAACCAGTCCGTAGCAGGTGGCTGATATGTGGCCCTATATCTTTTTCGATTTATTAGGCCACTAAGCTAAAATTGGGTACATAATGTAGGTATAACAAATATGAATTGTTTTAGTCATTTAGTTGTTTTCTATCACTTCCGGTTTAGCCAGAAGTAAATATCGTTTTGATATTTGAAGAATTAAAATTTATAGGGGAGTGCCACCGGTTATTGACCTCGGTATTTGGGGTGAATTTACTTGAAAACTACTGATTTTAAAAACTAAAAACCTTAAAAAAACTCTTAAAGATAAGGCATTACCACACCCCTCATAACTGAATACCTACTCCGTATCTAAGTCTGTAAAATAAAATGGCGGATCGTGCGTGGACAATTCACTAGTAACTTTATTTTTTACTAGAAACTACTACTGTTGGTAACATTGTCATGCCAATATATTTTTCAATATGGCCGGCTCGTTTAGTCGATCATCATTGGCCGGTTGCAGAACTCGAGCGATGTTACCAACAGAAGTAGGTGACTGTTTCCAATATCACGAAATAAAAGCCACTAAACAATTGACAATACATAATGCCATTCTAAGAAAGCAGTAATTATTCTATTTTATTTATGAGGGCTGTAGGTATCACTTTACCCCCCCCAACCTTTCCATTTAAACTTTTTAACGTCTGTGTTGGATAAAGGAAACCTTAAACAAGTAAATTTTGACTCAAAACTGAATCCCCCTAAAATTAACAAATTCACGTGTTTCAGGATATTTTGCAAATATACAGGGTGGTTTTTTTATTGGTTGGGATTATAGGGTATAGGCTAAATAGTGATATAGATGTAAACATTTGGTACACCTTTAAATAAAATTAAAATAATTTGCTTTAAGTTTTTTAAAATTAAATAAGAAGAATAACAAATATTTACATCTATATCGTCATTAGTTTGATTACAAGCTAAGTATAAAAATGCATCGAACAGAATGGAAAGCATTTGAGCACATTTTGTGATTAAACACCAGCGCAAAAAATATTAAGAACTTGAGATAATTGTTTAGTTTCTATTATAAATCAATATATTGTTTTAGTTAATAAATGTTTAAGTATTATTGTTAAGGTAGGTTTTTTATATACATACCCTTTAATAAAAATAAATTAATATTGATTCAAACCGTCCCATTTTTGTTGTTAGTTTTGCTGTTTAGAACAATGTAAAATATTAAGTGTTATGTATTGTTGTAATCGCAAGAAAAATTGCAGTTTTTTGAGATACTTAGACACAGGGTGTCCCATTTAAAAACAAATGCAAGTTTGGGTTATATCTCAAAAATGAAAAGATATATATTTATTTTAGCTGTGCCACTGGATTTTACGTCAAAAGTTATCAAACCTTTGTATTTAAAGTTTGTTTTTAGCTTCCCAAATGTCCGAGTAATAATACATAATAAAAATTGACAAATTTTGAAAATCACCCCGTATGCTCTAAACCAATCACGTTAGCATTGATCCGATTGTGCCATTAAGCTCTCTTACCGTTTAGCCTATACCCTATAATCCCAACCAAAAAAACACCCTGTACAAATAACGGTATAACACAGGGCGGCTCGGTTTAATGGGAATGCACTGTATACTTCGCGAGGGCTAAACGTCTACTATAAGCCAAATCGAATTTAAATTAGCAGAAATACAACATTAACATAGGCAAAATTTTAATAGCGGTTGTTTTTGTGTCAGTTTATAAGGGCAATATAAAATTAAATTTAAGTAATAAACTAACGACTACCATATTCTGCTTTTTAACTTTATTTTTTCAATAAAAACTCTATTTTAAATTCCGTTAAATTTCAACATGACTGTAAAGGTACTGTAATCTTAACTTTTTGCGGTATTTTTTATCCTTAGTTGATCAATTCTTACAGAAAACCCAATTTAGATAAACAGTAATCGTTTTGTGGCTCACAAAAATTGAACAAATTTAGCCATTTTAATTCGCTTGTTAATTTGTAAGTTGTTCCAAATCGGCGTTTTCAAAATATGATGGACGATGATAAGGTTAAGGAAATGTCTACTTCACTGGAACTGGTATGCAGATTTTTGTAGGTATGATTCGGTATGTATACAGCACAAAATGAAACAATATCCCTAAAATATCCGCTTATTTACAAGCAACTGACAGATGGAAATATTATCATTTTACTTTTAGGCATGATTAAAAACCAAGACAAAATGTTGGTCTTATCGTCGATTTTTATCTTAAACATTTTTATTTAAAAAGTGATGATGATTTTAGATACTCTTATTAACTGTAAATTATGAAACTCTAAAATTTTTGGTGTGATACGCTAAGAAGAGTCGCGTTCATCAAATCCACGAGTTTAAAAATAGCTTGACTTGATTTCTGTGTTTAAGTCAAAAATAAGATCAATAATAATTATTAATATACATTTTTATAATTATAGGATTAAGTAAAACCAGTTTATTGTAATTAAAATAAAATTATTAAAGTTGGCACGCCCACTTTATTGTAACAAAAATTAATAGGGCATTCCATTTAAAAACCAAATATATTACCTGTAGCGGAAAATTGGGACAACAACAATTCAGATATTATTATTTAATTATACTCACATCAGAAAATTCTAAATACCGAATTTTGTAAATGCAGCTTAAGCGGTTTTAAAGATATTTGGGTTTCTGTATTTTTAACGAAAAGGTAGTGTTGTCATATCTCCGCCACTAATAAAAATAAAATTAAAAATTTGTGAACCTCTTAAATCTGGCGTGCACAATTAATCGCGATAAAAATAAAAGGGGCATTAACTAAACTAAAAACTAGGTAATCTGACCATTGTGCAGACATCATTAGTAAATTCTTCATAACCAATACCTTTCAGATATTGCATTTTGTATATCTACACGGTTAGTAGAAAAACCGGAACGGTGGATTATCTTAACAACCGTCAACTATAAATGAACCAAATTTTGTGCAAAGAGGTAACTGATCAGAAAGAATTGAAAAATTCTATTTGCAAGGTTGCCAAAGTTTATAGTTTTCCCTCTAGGTTAGGGAATTTTAAAATTTTAAATGGAATCCCCTAATTTTTAATATTGTACGTGATATAACGTGATTGATTTCATAACCATAACAATTAGACATGTCAAAACAATTCAAAAGTGACAAATATGCGCCGTTTTTCGTTAAGTACAAATGCCATAATAACGCAATATTTGTCACTTTTAAATAGGCCTTTTCATTATATTTTTTTGTGCCCATGCGTTAGAATCAGCCATTTTTTTGTACTCTTATTTGTAAATAACTGTTCTAAAGTGCCTGCTCCAGCTACCTATGAAAAGAAATTAATATAAATAACGTCAATTTATTTATGAAAAAAGTGAAAAACAAAGAAAGCAGTAACTGAGACCAACCGGAAAATATATTTATAACCCATTAAAATTACGTCGTCCGTAGGAAAAGGAAATTGTAATGTAATATTTAAAAGTTATACACGGTAGAAATCATTCAAAACCAATGCGTACTGTTTTATTAATTTGGTATTTTCCAAAACATTGTCTTAAATATTGCCAAAAAATTGAGGAGCAGAAGTAACAAAGGGGCTAAGTGCCAGTTTGCCGGAAAATGAGATATTTCTCTTGATAGGTGCTATGTGCAACCGACTATATCCTATCAAACGCAAAACGCAATCGAGCCGATATGTAGCGCTTTCTGCAAGTGCTTGGTCAGTTCCACATGATATGGGGCAAGTGCCGTAGTACTGTGGTTTGTTGCCGTTCATTTTGTTTAGTAAACCCTACCGGAATATATAGGGTGTTTCCTAACTACGGTACGCAACTTAAATGGGTCTTTCTATAAAAAAAAGTCCCCATAAACATATGTCCGGACTAGCTTCCATTCTGAGCTACAGGGCGTTAAAGTTTTTAAAAAAGTCGTTATCTTTTGAATATCTTAGAAACCCTCTAACTGATTTGAATAAAATTTGGGACAGCCAATATTATTGTGAATAAATAATAGTTTAAAAAACTAAAAACACGCTTTTATATGCAACCGAACTAAAAATTAGAAAATAATTTTTCATTACAAAGAGTTTGTCACTTCAGAATAAAAGCGTGGGGTGCTTAATATATTAAATGTTATAATTATTCTATTTGCAAATATCTATGAGGGAAAAGTTATGAAAAAATAGTAAAATGCACCCCACGCTTTTATTCTGAAGTGACAAACTCTTTGTAATGAAAAATTATTTTCTAATTTTTAGTTCGGTTGCATATAAAAGCGTGTTTTTTAGTTTTTTAAACTATTATTTATTTTTCATTTTTTAGTTCCATATATCAATTAGTTTTCTGCGGTCATGTGATATTGAAATGTTTTACGAACTATTGTATGTATGTATGCATGTAAGACTGAAACTGCACGCATGCGCAGATCACTCGCCTAGCTCTAGCTCGCTTACTCTTTCACAGAGGATCTGTAAAGGAATTTATTTATACTGGCGGTCCTAATCAGGATAACGGGATACTGTTTTTAAATTATTGCATTGTCATCGGTCCTTTATACGTGTGCAAAGTTTCAAAGAAATTGAATCGCTGGGAGTTGGTAAAAATTAGGCTCAAAGATTCCGTTACATAGATAGATAGATAGATAGATACAACCCAAGCTAATAAAAGCGTGTTAAAAAAGGGAAAGACTTACCTAAAAGATATTACGAGAAGTCTACGCTAATTTAACCAAATAATATAATGGCCCTTTACCAATTTTTTTAATTTTTGGTATTATTTTCAAGTTTTCATTTTGTTTTTGTTCCAAACGTTGTAGAATATTTAAGCGTAAGGCACATAATGTGTTTCATAATTATTTGAAAATAAAAAGTACTTCGGTTTGACATGTAAAGGTTATTTTTTAAATTTCTCAGTTTAAAAATTTAGGCACTTGGTCCCTTTGTTACTTTTGCTCCTAAATTATGAAATCATCAAGCAAATTAAATATTTAATAACGTCACATTTTGAAAAATGTGCGAAATGTGAATTATTGATAAATAAATGTAAATAAATTAGTCCGATAAGTAATACTTAAAATATATTTTCATAAATTACAATAAAATTGGCATTATTAATCAGAATAAAATTGTAAATATTATCTTCATTTATAAGTTTGCAGCTAGTAAACAAATTGTGTCGCCCAACCTCTTAGTCAGCTCACTTTTTTTTCCATTTTGTGGACGCCCACGTTTTAGTAACATTTTTAATTGTTCACAATTATAAGCTTCAACTAAATAATAAATAATTGAAGCACCATTGATGGCTTTTTCCAGTAATTTATTTGTTTGTGAAGATAATATTCCTTGCCCACCTATTGTTGATGAAAACAGTACGAAAGTTTTGAATTACCGCCATTTTAATATGGCGACTGCGCTTGCGCTTGTCGTATGATGAAAAGGTCTACATTTCTAATTGTTATGGTTATGAATTTTTCATGACCTTACAGACAAATGAATAACATGTCTTCTCAACAAATTTTGAATGACAAATCTCACGCATTCTTGTTTATTTTGCAAACAAAAATAACGGATGATTTCTTACTAAAATGCAAGTGTAAGTAATAAAAAAACGTGACGTAGGAATAAAAAACGAAAATATTAGGTCATAATAAAGTTGACAAAAGTAATTGATTACAACAATAAAAATTAGGGTGTTTTATTTAAAAATTTTAAATTTTCTAACCTAGAAAACTGTAAACTTGACAACCTTGCAAATATATATATTTTTTAATTCTTCATGTTCAGTTACCCCTGGGCACAAAATCTGGTTCATTTATATTTGACGGTTGTTAAGATAAACCACCCTTTCGTTTTTTTCTACTAACCCTGTATGTGGCTTAAGTGGTTTAAAAGATATTTAAGAGTTGCAGTACTTTTTAATAACCCAGCATACTTACATTTACATATCTACATTATATTAAAATATTACGAGGCCCATCTCAGTGAAGTTGGCCCAACTGATAAAAATATATTTTTGTAAAAGACTCCACACCATTTGCAATTTTGCATTAAAAACCGGCATCGCTGAAATTCTTGTAATATGTTAAGAGTCCCATTCCTACTGGTAATATTTGCATAAAAATTTCGAGGGGTCGCCGGTAATATTTTTGACTTTAGGCTGCCTAAAGTGCCGTCACCCCGTCACTAAGAAATATTAAAAAGCAAATTATACTACTTTACTTTAATTACATTTTTAAAAAACGTAAACTCCCGGCCAAAAACCGCCACCCTGGATTTTTTGGTAAGCTTGATACTTTATATGTAACTTTTTTGTTTTTATTCCGATTTTTACAATTTTGTGCCATTTTATAGATAATTTAATTAGGAATGTGCTGAATTTTTTTAATGATGGGTCATGTTCGATTGGGCGCTATTATAACGGGTGAATCAATGTGTGTTTTTTGACCTAAGATTTAAACACCCTGTGGAGATATTGGCGCTGTTATTTTTAATACTGATAATTTTTTGAACCGAAACCGAACTATCGAAATGAGTCAAAAAAAAAAAAAAAAAAAAAATGTTAGGACTACATGTAACTTTATTTAAAAAATTGTCAGTATTAAAAATAACAGCGTCAATATCTACACAGGGTGTTTAAAACTTGGGTAAAAAAACACACATTGATTTACCCAGAATAATAGCGCCCTAACGAACATGACCCATCATTTAAAAAAATTCAGCACATTCCCAATAAAATTATCTATAAAATGGCAAAAAATTGTTAAAATCGGATTAAAAACAAACATAGCAAAAATCCAGGGTGCCGGTTTTTTTGTCCGGCAGTTTAGATAGAAGATGGGAATATGGGTTACTTCATTAAAAATACATAATTTAAAAGATAGAATTTGCTTTTGAAATTTGGTGTCCCGAAAACTATCCACAGGGTGGTCCAAATTATACCCTAGAAAAATTGTGCCAATACCACAAACACATTTAAGCTAGTTTAAAAACCGTCAAATTAATGCTTAAACAGAGGGTAATTTTTTTTAGCGCACTTTTGACCTTTAATGCCCAGTTTCACAATATAAGGTTACTATCACTTTTGCGTTAACTATTTTGGCAGCACCAATCACATTTCAGTATTTCGTTGTTTCTATGGTAACAAACCCATGGTTAGTGTTAACCAAATATTGTGAAACTGGACGTAAATAAGTTTTGATAGATTAAGTTTTTGGGACAGTCCTACAGGAAAAGAAATAGAACCTAACATAATTACATGTTTTAGCTAGTTGGACCAACTTCACTGAGATGGGGCTTGTATACCAACAAAAAGTCTTAGAATACCTTCTTCTTGATTAACAGCGTCATTGTCATAAACTAATTTAGCTTACAGTACCTTTTTAATTCCGTATAAAAGCTAGTTGTTAATCACAAAAGTCTTTCGGCCTTGATGAGTATTTTTAATATAAAATATATCGCAACATAATAGTATGGATTAGTGTTTTTAAAATTATATATTACCCATCGAGTTCTTGCTGCCATAATTGCATATTGTAATTTTCAATTACTATTGCTGCAAGTTGCTTTATTGCAACTGGTGGATCTGGATGGGCTATTAGTTCTTTTAATAAATCCAGTCCTCCTTCTTTTCCACTAAGTGACAGTATTTTTCGGCTAGAAAAATAAAATGCAAATGTTTCAGGTAATTTAAATTTTTTCATTTTTAATCTAACTTATGAATTTTACAATAAATTATTATTATTTAAGCACTTGTCAAATAAAGCAAAATGAAATTTAAAATTATTATTTTGAATATTTAATTATAATCTTATACTCAGTTTGCACAATAGTTTAAAATATTTGGACAAATACCAGTCCGTTTTTGGTTTCATTTTTGACACTTTGGTCACTAAATTTATAGCGAGTTCTTTAATGCCTATGATCCAAACGCGACTTTTGAATAAAACGCATGTGTAAACGGTCCTAAATCATTTTAAAAATCGTAATTCGAATTACTATTAGTAAATTTACACGAGCGCTTTAATTATGCATTAACGAAATGCGAATTTTAATAAAACATGTGTAAACACTCTTAAATTGTTTTAAAAGTCGTAATTTGCATAACATTTGTTGTTTTGTTATATATATTAGACCTGGGGCTCTGGTTATGTTTACTATATGTGAAACATACCGGATCAGCTAAATAACTTAACACATATGCAATGTGAGGAAAAGAGACAGTCTAACGTGAATACCCACATGTAAACATTTCTAATTGGATGAGTCACTTACATCTTTTGTTGTTGCTTTACTGGCCGATATCCCAATACCTATTTGCTTAACCAGTATAGTAAGTGAAACCGGAGCCCCTAGTCAGAACAATTTTTTTGTTGCTGTGATATTAAATAATTTGCTTTAAATTTATAAATAATGTATCAAATATTATTCTCATGGATTTTTTGGCGGAATCATGTTCAGAATAAAATGCTGTTTACGAGGATCCATGATGCCAGCAGCAATTATTGTTTTAACAATTAAGAAAGAAACATTTTTTTGCGTCAAATTAAATTTTATATAAATTTTTGACTAATTTTTCATCGAAAACGACTCTTTACATTTTTTCGAAAAATTAATATTTATCAAGTTATATTCATTTAATCAACTGAAAATGAGCAAGGCCTAACTTTGCCATGTAAATAATGTATGAAAATATGAAAAATTTCACATAATGTATTTTTATGGAATCCTCGAACTTTTTGTAACAATTGTAGAGTAACCGATTTGACAATTTTGAATTCTTAGATATATTTTTTTATTTCTTAACAAAGTGTATTTTCTTTTCTTTAATCTCCAAAAAACCTTTGCTTTTTTCCTGTATAGTTATGGTCTCCATATAAACTGCACTCCAGATCGGCCTGTTGTATTCCAAGATTACCAGATAACTACTTTAGCCGCGATACCTTAGGGTAGTTGTCGTGGTAACCTTAGAATACACCAGGCCCATCTGGGTGCTGTTTATATGGAGACCATATCTATACAGGAAAAGGTCACAGATTTTTGGGGATTAAAAACAAGAAAATACAATTTGTTAAAAAATTAAAAAATATATATTTGATTCAAATAATATTTCTTTCCTTAAATGTTAAAACTATTGCGGTTTAAAAAATTCTGACCCAAACTTGACCTGGCATCATGTATCGTCGTAATTAGCATTTTATTCTGAATATGATTCCGCAAAAAATTGCATGAGAATAATTTTTGATACATTGCAGCTTTGTCATGTTAAAATTAAGGGTTTTAAGGAAAACTTATTTAATATTTGAAGGGCTAAAAGGATAAATATCAAAGAGCGAGATAATTATTTTAGGTAAACTAATACACTAAAAATATATACTCTACTTACGATATACTTTGGTAAGATTGGCTAAAGCCCAAACAGCCCAACGTTGGCATTCGGGTGTATGGTATACCTTAACGAGGTACAAAATAGGTTCAAATGATCGGTAGTTTATATTTCTTCGAACTTAGATCCCAGCTAAAAATACGCAAAGAAAACTTTAAAAGCAATGAACAAATAAAATTTAAATTATATTTAAGTTCTATACAAGGTGTTTTACACCAAACTCTTATCCTAAAGCATAAGCATGAGTCCGCAAATTGCTCACACCTCTATCAACGCCATAAGCTGCACCCCAGTCACTGAAAAATGTTAAACAATCCACATGTATGGCACCTGTCTCAAAAGTTTATGAAAAATGCTTTTCGCTGGTCGTAAAAAAGTTGGGTGAAAATTAAATACTACCCTTAAATTTACAAAAAAATATCGTATTTTGTTACTACATAGTATAAAATAAAGTCTTCTTTGTTTGTCTGTATGTATGTATGCTTAGATCGTTAAAACTACTTAACGGATTTTGATGCGATTTTTTTAAATAGATGAAGTGATTTAAGGGGAAAGTTTATATGTATAATAATATCTAAAAACATATACAGAGTGTTTATAAATATAGTTTAAATGTTAAATTTGATATTACGCAACGGATTTTGATGCGTTTTTTTAATAGATAGAGTGATTTAAGAGGAAAGTTTATATGTATAATAATATTAAAAAAAAAAAAAACATAAACAGAGTGTTTAAAAAAGTGTTCATAGAAATTGTGCCCAGGTATCTATGGTTTATAAAAATATAGAATTGCCATACAGGGTAGGTCAAAAAAGGTTATATTAAAAACCCTTAAGGGGATGCCGTAGCACGTCAAATGAGCTAAAACGCGATTCGCTGTCGTTTTTTAAATATTTGTTTGAGAAAAAGTTGTATATTGAAAAGTTTCTTAAAATGATCCAAAGATTATCGGAAAGTTGGTTATTTTTACGGTTTTGAAATTTTGGGAACTCTAATGTGTTAATTATTACCATTACCAAAAATCAATTAACTTTCCGATAATCTTTGAATAATTTTAAGAAACTTTTCTATGTACAACTTTTTCTCAAAACAAATATTTAAAAAACGGCAGTGAATCGCGTTTTAGCTAATTTAACGTGCTACGGCATCCTCTTATGCATTATAACTATGTTATTATACCATCTAGAGATTTACACAATTACCCTAATACAGGATGTCTCTAAAAGGTCCGTACAATATGCTACCACATATTCCTTGGGCCAAAATACACCGATCTAACGCAATTTACCTCAGTTCAAAAGTTGACCGTTTGGAAGATACAGGGTGTCAAAGTTTTAAATTTTATTTTGGTAATCTTTAAATATTTTCTTTAAAATTAAACATTTTCTGACCAAATTTTGTATTGAGGGGTTTTCAGGGTTGGGAATCGAAAGCTGTCCTTATTTTACCCATAACATGTAGAAAGAGCCACTTCACCTGCTGTTTAGTGCCTCGGTATAATATGGCTTTAATTAAAAAAAATCAATTCTCCTATAATATTTGTCTACAAATGGTAAATATCAATACGGACAACCGTTTATGAGATATTTTAGATTTACCGTTTTATACCACACAAAATAAATCCCTTACGCTGTATCTAGTCCACCAGAATTTTTCTCAAAGCGCTATAAAAATGCTACCACGATATTCTTGGGCCAAAATACAACGATCTAATGCGATTTACCCTAGTCAAAAGGTTGATCTATTGCGAGATACAGTTTGTCCAAGTAAAAAAATAAATGGAAAATTTGACACCCTGTATCTAGCAAACGATCAACCTTTTGACTAAGGTAAATTGCATTAGATCGTTGTATTTTGGCCCAAGGAACTCGTGGTGGTATTTTTATAGAGCTTTGAGAAAATTCGGGTGGCCTAGATAAAGCGTGAGGGATTTATTTTGTGTGGTATAAAACGTTAAATCTGAAATATTTCATAAACGGTTGCTCGTATCGATATTTACCAAGTATACCATTTGTAGACAAATATTATAGGGGAAAAGATTTTTTTTATTAAAGCCCTGTGGCTCCTACTGCACTTTATGAAAAAAATATGGACAGCCTTTGATTTCCAACCCTGAAGAATCCCTTAATACAAAAATTTGGTCAGAAAATATTTAATGTTAAAAAAACATTTAAAAATAACCAAAATAAAATTAAAAACTTGGACACCCTGTATCTCCCAAATGGTCAACTTTTCGACTAAGGTAAAATTGCGTTAGATTGTTGTATTTTTGACCAAAGGAATTTGTGGAAGCATTTTGTACAGACCTTTAGAAACACCCTGTATAAAGATTTGCCAAATAATTATTAGTATTTAAAAAAATATATTATGCAGGGAGTATCAAATTTTTTTATTAAGTTTCTTATCACTATTCAACGGATTTTGATGCGTTTTTTTAAATAGATAAAGTGATTCAAGAGGAAGGTTTATATGCATATAATAATATCCAAAATCTGCACGGTATATTTTTAAATAATAATCTGTTAGGGTGGTTCAGAAGTTATCTGAGCAATCGCAGACAAATTATAAAGATTAAAAATTGTAGGGCTTCGAGAAATAATGTAACAAGCCAAAATTTACGAAATCTCGGAATTAAAAACTTAAATAAATGTTTTGTTACCTAATAGAATTTTTTCAGTGTGTTTTCATATTTTGACACATTTTTCTATAAATACACTACTACAAAAGCAGTTTGCCAAAGCCTAATTATTACGATCTCAGTATTAATTAAAATATTAAAGTTGAAATAACTCACAAATGAGAATGTGGCTTTTCCCTCAAGCCATTCAATGATTCCTCAAAAAATTTTTAGTAGAGTCCACCCGTTTAGTAAATAAGCCACCGACGTCATCATTATCTACGCGATATCTCCTGTATCTTTCTTTCAATAGCGGGTTCGTGGGCTTCGTATCGTTACTGTGGAAGTAGGCATTTTAAAGTTTTGATTTTAAAAAATAAATAACATTTTAATTGCAGGTTAAGGGAGTAACAGGAGATTTTCCGCTGATATTGATGATGTTGGTGTCTTCTTTACTAAACGGGCGGACTCTAACGTTTGGGGTTCCGCAGAGATCTCACTTGGCTCCTCTACCTTTTAATATATCTATGAATGATGTTTCTGATTTTATTAAACGACTGTGTTTAACTGCAACAAGACCTTAATGGTTAAAATTATTGATGCAGAATAAATGGTATGGACCTTAACATTAGTAAGTGTTAAATTATGCACTTTTATAGAATAAAAACATCATAAATTTTAACACCATTCTGTAAAAGGCTAATGTTATAAAAGATCTTGGTTTATTTTTTGACAGGAAACTTAGCTTTAATCATCACATTATATTATGAATAGAGCCTTAAAAATGTTAGGATTTATTAAAAGATCATTAAGTGATTCTTCGGATGTGAATTGTTACATCATTGGTAATATTCTGTTCATATGTCAGGTCTGTTTTGGAGTATGTTAATCATATTGACCGTGTCCAAAGAAAATTTTTACGGTTTATAGATTTAAGATAGGTATTGGGTTGAAAATATTATATATGAGATTATGAATGTGTTAAATTTACCAAGTTTCGAGAACAGGAGAATGCTTATGGATATTATTTGTATGTTGTATGAGATTTGAATTTGTAATATTAACTGTAGTGACTTGCTGGGTGAAATATGTTTAAACACTCCTCAAAGAACACTTTGACATGTCAGCTTATTTTATGTACCATTCCATCATACTAACTATGGGTTATCATCTGCATTGACAAGATTTTGTATAAATGCTAATAATGTAAGTGGGGAATTTAGATTTTTTTCAGGATAGCTTAACTAGTATGAAGCGGAAAGTCGCACACTGTACACATTTTATATTTTTTACTTTCATATAACTTAAAAATTATTTAATGTTTTAAATTGTACTTGTTCATAATACTCCCTGTGGAACTAACCCGCCCCCATAAAAGTTCCAGTTAGTAATGTTGCACAAGCGCCCAACAACCAAGACCAGTTGCTATAACTTTTTTCTCAACTTAATTCAGAAACTTAACTAACCAAAACTTTTTATGGGGGGTTAACTCTACAGGGAGAATTATTTTAATTTATTATTAATTTATTAATTGGTATTCTTTATAAATACTAAAATACGATTTTTCTAAAATTTAAGAATAGTACTTAATTTCACCCCCACTTTTTTATGACCAACGAAATTCATTTTTCCTAAGCTTTCCAGAGAGGTGCCACATAAAAGGTGTTGCCATTAATGATTTTTAAATGACTGGGGGTGCAGTTTAAGGGGAAGTTGATAAAATGTGTTTTATATTACCCTGGGTTTAGAAAATATAGCCATTGTAAGTTTTAAAAAACACACCCTGTATAGTAGCTTAAGGTCACAAAAAATGATAAATGTTATATAAAATATGATGCTAGGAATTCTAAATTAATTCTTTTTATAACCACTACAATTAAATTCACATTTAATTCCCAGTTTTACAATTGTCAGTTCAGTTATGGTTCAGTTGAACTTAACTGGTACATGAACTTATTCATTTAAAATATATTGCATTGGCATTTACTTGGCAGCAAAATATTTTAAACGGACAGGTTCAAATACCAGTTGAGTTCAACTAAACCACAGCTTAAACTGCCATTGTAAAACTGGGCATTAAGCATTCTAATTATTAAATACGATTTTACATACTATCTACAAATAAAAATTATAAACTCCAAATATTTTAATTTATAATTGTTATACCTATCAATAGCGGTGACCATTTTATTAAGGACATGTTGGCGTGAGGGCTCCTCTACAGTCCATACTTCGGGGCCATCGGATGCTAAAAGTTAAATGTTTAAATAAATAAATAAATATTGTCTGCGATACTAAGGGTCACTGCACACTAGCGATCGGTTCGTTCAAGCCCCGGTCAAATATTTTACAAGCTATTTAAATAGGAATGAGAATGACCAGACACCGGGCCGTGAGCGGAGCGCCTAATGTGAACAGTCCTATTCGAGGTCCTATTTAAATTGCATATAAGCATATTTGAATAGACCGTGAGCTGAGCGTGACCTAAGCTATAGTGTTCAGTGACCCTAAATCAGTATATTGCAAAAAAAAATGTAAATCAAGTTATAAATATTGTTTTCTAATGTATGTGTAAACACGAATCGCATTTTTTTACGTTTTTATTTAAAATAAAACACACTAGGTTCTAATAGGCATACCCACGATGAGACTTGCCTTAGATCTTAGCTGAACGTAGGTACAAAGGCAAGTCTGCAGGTAAGACCCATAACATCAATTTGCATTGAAATACGCCGTCAGTGCGGCATACACGCGTTCGCAATGAATTTTGTAATATACACGACCATATTTGCGCGATAGCCTTGGGTTTTTATGCAAATGTGACCACTGGCGTAGATAATATTTTCAAATGTCTATATCTAGAAAATGGGACTTGGGACCTACACCAAATTTATACCAAATGCTAGTGGCCTTAAGAGAAACACTTTGGTAAAGATTAATTTATTATAAGATAAATTAATAATTATAAGATATTTAATTTTAAAATTTGCGAAAAACAATTGATTTTTTGGATTACCCCTTCCCTCTAGAAAAATCCAAGTTTTAAAAGAGAATCCCCATTTTGTATTTTTTCGTAAATTAAATCAAATTTTATTAAAAATTCTAAATTTAAAAAAATATCTATATTGATTAAAAAACTTTAGCCAGTTGAAATTTTTCCACTTCACAATTTCTTTTTGCAAAATTTTTAGATGGCTCTAATTATCGGAAAAGGGTAGATATTTTAGCAAGTTGAAATTTTGAATTAAAAATTTGTTCCCAACAAGGGATTTGCTATTAAAACTTAGATTTTTTCGCAAAGGACCCCGCACTAACCTTATGGATTTTGGGTCCCAGTCGAATAGGCTGAAAATTTAGTATGTTGTAGTTCTTGACTTTCTGATCAAAAGTGATCATTGGCCCAACGTAATTCTTAAGTAGTTTTCAAGATATACGGGGTGTCCCATTTTGATTGAAACTGCGTGCTATCTCAGTTATTAATAAAGATAAAATCTTGCGGTTTTTGCGAACCTGACCTACTTTTTGTGAAACAAAAGATGCCATAAACAAGGCCATTATAGCCCTCTTGGTTATTGAGCTACAGGGCCATATTGCAAATATTGCATTTTTAGGTACCCCTTTATTAACTTACAATTTATCAAAAAAGTAAAAACGGATTCCTATATAACTTTTTAGGTAGAATACAGTGGCGTAGACAGAATTATTCTAAATACTATTGTTTTGATATATTAACCAATGTTTTTTTTTCATGAAACACCCTGTGTATAAAACTCAGTCAATTTAATTGACTTAATGCTTTCCAGTATCATTTTAGGATTTATATACCTCCAAATTCGGGTAAGTGATCCCTAAAATCATTATATTTACTCGCCAAACGTAACATTTACTTTAATTTAACCTTAAAATATCCTTTAACTATCTTATTGGTAACCGTGTAAGTACGATATGGAAGATATAAAATTATAGTACAGTACATCTCATGTTCTTTTACTAACTGCAGCAGTGAATCCGTGCTTTTGGCGACCTGACAAGCAAGACTCAAAACCAAACGATCATGCATACACTCCAAGCTTAAAAGGCCGCGACCTCCCTGATGGCGTGAGAGGTAAATGCGGGAGACTGATGAGCGGGGATGGATGCTGCGGTGAAGATGCATCATTTTTCGTGTGCTAACGTCCAGTTCGCGCAACTCTTCTCGCGTCCACTTAACTACTCCAAACGAATAAAGCAATACAGGAACTGCTAGCATCTTAGTTGCAGCAACCTTATTCAATCCTAAGAGTTTGGATTTCCATATTTTCCTTAAGCGTTGCCTGTAATTGCTTCTCAGCTCGGTCTTTACAGCTTTAACATCCTGAGTACGATTTTGGTCGATACCTAAATATCGATACGTTTCGTTATTTCTAAGCGGACAGAGAATCGCGCTGTCAGCAAGTTGATCAGCCTCTAAATTGTTACCATATCGGCCCTTCACCAGCCTAAGTTTTGCACATTTGTCAAGTCCGAACTCCATGCCAACATCTTTGGTATATTCGTGAACCACTTTAAGAGACTGTTGTAGATCTCGCTCACTAGTTGCATAGAGTTTCAGGTCATCCATATAAAACAGATGGGTTACCTTACGCTCCCTCTCTTCCAGGTGGTCCACAGAAATACCCCCGATTCTTCCGAAGAGACACGGATACGGGAAGCAGCGATATACAGAATAATAAAGGACTTAGTGAGTCGCCCTGAAATACGCCCCGTTTAAATGTTATGGGATCAGTAATGATTTTTTGTGCTCCAGATGTTATGGAGAATTTAGATTTCCAGAGCGGCATCAGCTGTTCGATGCAACGAATCAGGTTAGGAGGTACCTTGAGATCTTTAAGCAGATGCCATATTAATTCATGCGATGTTGTATCAAAAGCTTTTTTGTAATCAATCCATGCCATACTGAGGTTGCGTTTGTATTGGATTGAGTCTTGTGTGATGCATCTATCGATTAAGAAATTTTCCTTGCAACCATTGATTCCTCTTTTTCCTCCTCGCTGCTCCCCTATATCAGAGAGAATGGGATCTATTGCACTCAGTATTCTAGAATACAAAATTCTAGTAAAAGCCTTGTAGCTGGTATTAAGGCAAGTGAATGGTCTGTAGTACTTTGGCTGTGTTAGATCTCCCTTTTTGGTATTAATATAGTCCGGCCTTCTACAAACCATTCAGGAATTGGTGTGTCTCCATTAAGCCACGAATCAAAGATTCTGGCCAAATGCGGATGGGTACTGGGGAATTTCTTCCACCAGAAGTTATTAATGCCATCCGGACCCGGTGCAGAATAATTCCTTGCACCATCTAGGGCTCTTTTCACCTCCTCCGTCGTGATTGGTGGACTTTCGTGCTGGTTAAGTTCCTTGTCGGCACAATAGGCACTAAAGTTGTTTAAAGCAGGAGTGTCCCGTCGTAACGGCTTCGAGTCCTCGTAGACATCCTTCCAGAACTGTTCCACAACATTGGCTTGTGGCGGATTTTCGACCGTTGGTGCTGGGTCTGCAAGAAAGCTAGAGGGTTTAGTCACAAATTTATTTGTATCTCTCAGCCCTTTAGCCTTTTTCTTTAAGCTGTTGTTAATAACACCCAACGATCGTATGCGGTCTAGGCAACGCTGCCTAATGACCTGAAGCGTGCTTCTGTTAAGTGTATGGTGTTTTTGGCGTAGCTTTAAAGCTATTTTTCTGATCTTTGTCGTAAAAGGTCTGTTGGCTGATATATAATCCATTACACTTTGAATGCGCGATGCCTCTTGCCGCGTTAGATCTATTTTTTTGGCAATTTGCTGAATTCTGCGTTCGGTCTTCCGAAGTGCCTGGTAAAAGCTATCTGAGCGGTTGTTAGGAACAAGTTGTTTCGCAGCTTCATAAACAGCGTTGTTAAGTGCCAAAATATCCGTTTGTTCTGAAAGTAAGTCCCGAAGAGCGTTGTTTGCTTGTGCGATATCTTGGGATTTTATGTGAGACTTGATGTTGATGTTAGTAAGCCTCTCTGTTAGTTCGTTGTTGGCGTTTTCGGGGCAATCCCAATTACCATATTTTCCGCAGGCTGGTTTTGTTCCAGATCCTGATTATCCAGGTCCTGAGGTGGCTCCTGTTGTCTTGGTGTTCTGACATATCCAGATCGGTTAAGATAGGCTACATAGTCTCTCAAACGTTGTTGGGAGAGATGACTTAGTTCTGGGTGTTTAGCACACCATGTGGCGTGCATCCGTGCCATGTAGCCCCTAATGGTGGGTTCGCTGAGGGAATATGCATCCATCAGATTGTCCCTAAGTTCGTTTATTATTATTATTATGCTTTAAAATAAAATACAGCCATTGCAATCTAATTTTCATATTTTGTTTCATTTTCATTTAAAATAAAGCGCTAAATATGAAAAACCCTTTATTACAGTTTTCGTTAATTATACAGTGTATTTCTTATGGTCTCACCTTTCTTATTTTTTTAATGGATCAATTAAAAAATGACCTTTAAAAATCAAATTTAGGCATAAATAGTATAAAATTAATGCATAAATAGTGGATACTTTGAGCACTTTAAATTACAAAAAAAACACCTGAACAAAAATATATTTTAGAGTAAAATTGACAAATAAAAATTTGAAGATGGCTGCTGGGTACCAGTTGGGAAAAAAATTAAATGGAAAAAGGGGTCTTGCGGTACATTATTTTAAAACTCCTGACAAGTACTTTAAATTACCACCATTTTATAGTAGGTAAAGCTTTTGACTTTATATTCTAGGGTTATTAAATAATTGTCAATAGCTTTAAAATAATGTACCACAAAACCCCCTTCTATTTAATTTTTTTCCCAAGATGGCGCCCAGCAGTCTTCATATTTTAATTTTTCAATTTCACTCTAAAAATCGTGGGCGCCAAACCCTTCAGGTCCATTTTTGACAAAATGAGGATAGCCTTATCTATAAGTCCATAAGGTGTTATCGCCACAAGCAAATAATCGATTAGGGTGTTGCGGCTCGTCCTCAAGGTCTATTGGTCAATGATCCACGCTTAAACGATTATTTGCTTGAAGCGAAAACATTGTATAGACTTATAGATGAAGTTATCCAAATTTTGTCAAAAATGGTTTAAGGGTTAATATTATTTATGCATTAATTTCCTTTTTAAAGTTTCAATTTTTTTCAATTGATCTGTTTAAAAAACAAGGGGGGTTATTAAAGAAATACATTGTATGTCTTACCTATATGTGATATGACTCCAGCAGCATTATAACTAACTTCAATCCCATCACATCGTGATTCAAGTAAGTCAGAAAACACTGAAAGATATTCTGGAGTTATAAGGTAATGACGCAACTCTTTAACTTCAGCTACGTTGCCTAGAAGCCCCATCATGTTTCTTAGTAGGTCATCTTTTTCGGGAAATCGCTATAAAAGTTGAAATAAAAATTATCATAAGAGTTAAAATACATTGCTATAAGAGAATACTTATAGGTAGTTTAAAAGGTAGAATTGAAATCTGCACCTTTTCTAAATATAAACAACTCAGTGCCCATTGTATTTATTTATGCAATTGTAAACCTAGATACATCTGAATGTGTTAAATTAGCACAGTTAAAAAAAGGTATAGTTATAAGGTATGTTTCTGCAGCAGTTGGAAACCATTTGCAAACTATCAGACCATGCGCACGAGACAAAAATACGACGGATTTTATCTCCTGCGCATGAGCCTGACGGTTTGCAAACAGTTTCCAACGCTGCACGAACAAGCCTATAGTTATTTATACGCATGTTGACGTATAATATATATTTCTAACCTGATAGTAATACATACAGGATCAGCTAAATAATTATACACATAGGCAATGTGAGGAAAACATATAGTCTAAAGCCGGCTACAGACGACATGCCAAGGCTTGGCAAATGTCCGCTCGTTTAAACGTTGACGCATTGTGTGTATGCAAAACATATTGCAAAGCAAAGCCAACGTTGGTGCTGGCCAGGGTTCGCGTAGGAAGCGGTAATTTCAACACACATCAAAGGGATTTGCTAAAACTCGTCAGTAGGCTTGATCTTCGTACACATGACTCGAATGCCGGCATGTAAACATTTCGGAATGTGTGACTAATAGAGCTTGTTTATGTTTTGTAATTGCATTACTGGCCGATATGCCTTGCGAACTTAACTAACCATTGGCAATTTCTAATTTATTTTAGTAGTTTATATATATATATATATATATATATATATATATATATATATATATATATATATATATATATATATTTATTAAAATTCTTAACGTGCATACATTAAATAATTCCTATTTCTTATTGTAAATTAGTGTTTTTTAATAGCAGAAATGACTGAAAACTGGTAAAATAAAACCATTTTAGAATTTTTTAGTTTATATGAAAAGTACCTCGTTGTTTGGGATTCACAACATTGTTAACCATAAAAACAGAAATTTCTTATGCATGAGTTGCGATTATAAATGAAATGTCCGTTACATGTACATGGTGCATTTTTTGTTGTTGTGATTATAGAATATAGGCTAAACGGAAAGAGAAAAACCAAGATTCTTACATGTCTCGTTCTTATTTTTTCGTGTTTAGTTTAATGGTGCCATCAGATCCAGGCTAACTTAAGAGGATGCCGTAGCACGTTAAATTAGCTAAAACGCGATACGCTGCCGTTTTTTAAATATTTGTTTTGAGAAAAAGTTGTACCTAGAAAAGTTTCTTAAAATGATCCAAAGATTATCAGAAAGTTAATTAATTTTTGGTAATGGTAATAATTCACACATTAAATTTCCCAAAATTACAAAACCGTAAAAATAACCAACTTTCCGATAATCTTTGGATCATTTTAAGAAACTTTTCAATATACAACTTTTTTCTCGAACAAATATTTAAAAACGGCAGCGAATTGCGTTTTAGCTCATTTAACATGCTACGGCATCCCCTTAATTGATTTTAAAGATATAGGGTGATTCTTAAAATTCGTCAATTTTTATTATGTCCTATTACTTGTACATTTATATAGATAGAAAAAAACTTAAAATACAAACGTTTTATAACTTTTTACATAAAATCCAGTGGGTTACTTAAAATAGATATAAATGGTTTTGTTTTTGAGATATTAAGAAGATTTGCATTTTTTAAATGGGACATTCTGTATCTGAATATCTTAAAAATTGCAATTTTTCTTACAATTGCAACAATATATAACACTTATTATTTGGTTTTGTTCTAAATAGCTAATATACCAAAAATTAAAAAAAAATGTTGGTCATGGACTGAATCAATATTCATTAGTTTTTAAAGGGTATGTATATATTTAAAATCAAATTTGACAAGAATACTTAAACATTTATTAACCAAAACAATACCAACGGCAGAAAATAGAATTATTAATAACAGCAACTAAACAATTTGTATCTCTTACCATTTAGCCTATACCCTATAATCACAACCAAAAAAATCCACCCTGTACAGTTCAAAAAATAAAAAAGAAAAAGAAGCCTTTAATGGAAACTTATAGAGGCTTGCTTGTAAGTTTGTATAGGTTCGACTTCACTTGCCTCGAAAGTACTGGCAAAGATAAAACATGCCGTGTGTACGGTCGTCAAGTCGCGAACTCCAAGGGTACACCAGCATTTCCGCAAGTGCTCGCTGAGACGTTGGCAGTGACTAAAAGTGCTTCTTTTGTTATTGCATTACTGGCCGATATACTTTTAACCATTGCTTATGCAGTATACCAAAATAAAAAAATAATAATTAAACTATAAAGCTGTGTGTGAGTGTAGTGTAAGATTTTTATATTCCTACCTCTAAACAGGAGAGAAAGTATTCCATTCCATTGTTTTCTAAGAATTTCCTACAGTTGGATGGTGTTTCATCTGTAACATTCCACATTGTTGACCAAGCAACTTCCAGGACATCATCACAATATCCCCTCTCAAGTCTTTCGGAAATTAGCCAAATCATTTTCTGAATTAAATACATATTTAATAATATACCTGCACAATGGAACTAATTTAAAAATTTTGGTCAGTAATTGACTGTTGCGTCACTGACCAGAGAAAAACAAATCTTCTGGAATTTAATAATCCAGTCAAAATAGACATTAAATAGGGCTAACCTTAAAATAATTCACATAGAGCTGTAAATTGGTATAGACCTTAAGTTTACGATTATAAATAATATATCAATAGTCCCTATCGATCCTTTATCTGCTAAAAACTTAATCAGGGTCAAGGTAAAAAGAATGTTTTTTTTCCGTTAACGGTAAGTGCTATCGCAAAAATATGTAAAGCAAACGTTGTTAAACAGTAAATTCTAAAAAAATGTTTTTATATTTTTTTAGCTACGAATAACCATTTCAGAGATGTCGCGATCCCAGTTGAAAAAGTCGTATTTTGCGTGATATACACATACACATATTTCCGCGCGACTTATGAGGTAGTCTGCTTGGAGCTTTTTTTAAATTATAAATATGTTTGAGTGTGTGTGCGCCTACGTTCAACAATCGGATATTGATATTTTTTAAAAGAATATGCAAATTAACTAAACTTTCGATAACAACAATTTTTTGTATTATTAGAAATGGAGACGTTATTGACAACAACGCAAAAAGAATCAAATCAAAATATGCTTTATTGTTAGAAGATTTATCTTATTAACAAAGCTGTTATAAAAAAATAGTATAAAATAAAGTTGGTTAAATAAAATTACAGTAGATTAAACATAAAATAAAGACAATAAGTAGGTTACCAAGTTCGAGCCACGTAATATAAATAAGACAATTAAAATTAAAAAATTGATAAAAAAGCTAATAATGACAAAATGATGTTGGTAACTCCAGTTCCAACGACGAATTATATATTTTTTTATTATTTAAGCTTTTTGTGTAAAATTTTACATCTCTTATATCAAATCATATTATTACTATTATCTATCAGATCTGACAATTAGGCACTAAGTTCTAGTTAGTTCTTATACTTAGATTTAATTCATAGTTTATAATCTTTTCTCTAGAATACATATATTTGTTTCATATTTTTCTATATCGGGTGACAGTCATTGGGTGACAACAAACTTAATGGTCAGAATGTCATTTAACTGCTTTTTAATTTAAAGTTTTAATATTTGGATCAAAAATAAAACAGTTCCATAGAAAAAAATGTATATCACTTTCAGTTTTGTGAATACTTTTATGCCACCCTAGAAGGCAGCCACTGCCGCTACCCTGCTCACTGCCGTGGAAGTGACCTGCACGTAAAGGCAGTATCTGAATAAGGAAAGGTGGCTTGAATTTTTTGTCAAAAAGGAAGTTAGCATATAAATAATACTTTTATTGAAACTATTATTTCTCCTACAAACTTACATTTATTGCTCCCAGTTCTCCTAATCTTACTTTTTGGTGTCCATCGACCTGACAAGCTAGTGAGTTCAATAAATAGATACCTATTCTTTGAACAAAACTTTCAGATGTCATTCCATGAACAGAATACAATAAAACATCAACTAGTCGTTCATATTCAAAAAGCTAAAAATAAATTCATATTTTTATTTCCATGTCTCTTACCTAAACATAGTTTTTAATGTAGAGATAATCATGAGAAAAGGAAAAGTAATACTTTCTTGAGCAGTTCAATCCCCCAAGTATTAAATATTTTATTTTTAAACCAGCATTATTTTTCCTTTTATTTAATAATTTACCACATCCATAGGTATCTTAAACTGGCATAAAGTCAGACAACCATTTCGCATCATTGTTTCATCATTTCGATGTACACTCATGCCATTGAGGAGTGTCGAAATAATTTTTCTTTTTACATGAACTGCATCATGAAGTTCTCTATCGGTTCCTTTTACTATATAAAATAAAGTAGCGCTGAAAATTAAAAGTATTATTTAAAAAATACATTTTAAATATTAAAAAATTTAAATTAAAAAAGCAAATGCAAACACTACTGCCACGGAGTAAATATCGATTTTTAAGCAAGTTGGATAAGGACATCTTATAGAAATAGATCGGCAAATACATAAGCAAATAGTTAATTAACGTCCTTCCTTGTTGGGGTACTTAATAGTACACGTATAAAACAACAATTTTATGACCAAATTTTCCTTGATAAACAAAAAGGTCACAGTATTTTACTAATGGAAATTAAGTAGAATTGAACAACACACAAAATTTAGGTAAGTGTCAGCCTCTTCAATACACCCCAAAATACACTACTCAAAAGAATTATCACATTGCTCAAATTTGTGATTAAAAAATATCAGAAATGGTTAAGGGTATAAATTATTCACAAATGAGATTTCTCCCTTTTAACAGAACATTATACAGGGCGATTAAAAATTATCACCCCGTAGGGTCATGTATTGTTAACAGTAAATATCAACGGTTAATATAAAGTTATAGCTTCACATTTTCTTAACATTTCCTTTTGAATTGTCTTAATAACTTAATAATTAAAAGAGATATGGCCATTTAAATAAAAGCATTTTTGTATTGAAGCTTATGGAAGAAATAGAGCATATGCGATAATTCTTTTGAGGAGTGTATTTTGTATTAAATTTCCAAAAAGCCAATATATAACGACTTTCAAATTTGCAAAGGATTTTGTATCTTGCTTAAAGACTTTCTATAATATACACAAAGTATATAGTCCTGTATAGTCAATACAGGGTGTTTTCTAATTGCATTAAAACAAGTTAAGGGTGGATTTCTGAACAAATCCTAAAAAAGATTATATCTTATTTATTATTATAAAATAAGTGACTAGCCTGATAAGTTTAGATAAGATCTAGTGTCCATGAATGGACTTAACTATACCTGTAAATATCCTTTTTAATATTAAAAAAAGGTATTCTTTTTAATTGTTAAGTTCTAAAAATAATATAATGTTCCAAAACAACTCGTATAAAAACACGTGTCTTCGTTTTTATACCTTTATTAACAATGGAACGTAACTATGGTTACAACAACGACAAAATCTACTCTTGTCAATGTCTCGAAGTTTACAACACAAAAGTCGAATTTATACTGACTGATCCGGGGTTTCCGTCGCCCTTTTATAGTATGGTGGAAGAGTAAAGAATGATCTAGAATATTCGAGAAATATCGTGAAAATTCCATAGTACATGATGGCATAAAAGTTATTAATAGATAATTCGGGCGTTTTCGGAAACCTTCGAAAGTGATGAAAGAACTTGGAAAAATTAAGGTAAATTATTTAAATAAATTAACAAACTAAATTAAATGATCCTAACTCTCTAAAATTCTATAACCTAAACACATTTTTGAAAGTCTGTAACATTGCCCCCTTCCAAGTTTTGATCGTCTCGATCAAGTATCTTCACTGTCTTGATAACGGCTTAGCCTTTCTAGATGTACTACTTTCATCTTTGCCTGTGGACTCTTCTGTATACGGTACACCAGATCATTAAGCCGTGTCACCACTTTATATGGTCCCTCCCATGACTTCTGTAGTTTCGGTGAACGCCCCTTGGTTCTTCTTGGATTGTATAACCAAACCTTTTCACCGACGACAAATCCCTGATGGTTAGCGTTCAAGTCATAGCGGGATTTCATACGGTCACTTCCTTTTGTAACTTGGTACGCACCTCTTCATGTATCCTCTGTAGCTGTTTACTTAGTTAACTTACATAGTCTTCTGCTGGTTCTTCATTGGTGGAAGGTCGTCCTGAAAGCAAGTCAACTGGAAGACATATTTCCGCTCCGAAAATGATTTTAGCAGGTGTTTCGCCAGTAGTTTCGTGAATTGCGGAGCGGTATGCTAATAAAAACGGCTGTATACAGTTATCCCAGTCACTTTGTTGGTCATTTACTTTAATTTTCAGGTAGTTATCAAGTGTTCTGTTAAAACCGCTCTACCATGCCATCGGACTGGGGATGAAGAGGTGTTGTTCTTGTTTTATGGATTCCCAGGAGATTACAAAGGTTCTTGAAAAGATCGGACTCAAAGTTTCTGCCTTGATCGGTATTTCTCTAGGAACTCCATAGCGACAAATCCATTGTTGAAATAATACATCGGCAACAGTTATAGCTTCTTGATTTGGGATTGGGTAGACTTCTGGCCATTTACTGAAGTAATCCATCGCTACCAAGATATAGCGATTCCCTGATTTACTAACTGGAAATGGCCCTGCTATGTCTATGGCAATTCTTTCAAAAGGTGCCCCTACATTGTATTGCTTCATCTTGCCATGGCTTCGTGTTTTGGGCCCCTTGCAGGAAGCGCAGTCCTTACACCTTCTGCACCAGCCTTTTACGTCTGCACGGCTTCCCAGCCAGTAGAACCTTTCTCGAACCTTTTCAAGAGTCTTCATAACTCCGAAATGGCCACCTCCTACACCATTATGCAAGGCTTGCAATACTTCAGGGATCCTTTTGGTTGGTAGGATTATCTGATGTTTATGGGTTTTGCCGTCAGAAATTTCCCAGACCCTTTGTAATAGGGCCATCTTTAATAATCAAAGAGTCCCATATGGCCCAGTACCCCTTATGTCTTGGAGACTTGGAGGCTATTTTCTGATATGGTGGTCTTTCCAAATTTTCCGTCTTAAGTTTGATAATGTCTCCAAGATCGGGATCTTCTAGTTGTTCTTTGGCCAAGATCTTAGGATCCCATTCTTGAGAGCACTGGAGACGTGTTCTTCGGCAGTGAAATTCATCAGGATCTTCATGTTCTTCTCGTCTGCTGCAGTGTTTACAATCATCCGGGCAAGGTCGTCTTGATAAAGCGTCAGCATTCTTATGGTTCAGTCCCCTGATGTTCAATTTTGAAATCATATTCTTGAATGCGTTGTAGCCATCGTGCTATCTGACCTTCAGGGTTCTTGAACTGAAGCAACCATTTAAGTGATGCATGGTCCGTTCTTAGGTAGAATTTCTGGCCATACAGGTATTTATGAAAATGCTCTTAGGGATTTAACAAATAGCCAAAAGTTCTTTTCTGGTGACACAATAATTTCGTTCAGGTTTGGAAAGGACTTTGCTAAAATAGGCTATTACTTTTCTTGGCCATCTTGCATCTGTGACAAAATTCCACCAATAGCAGTGTTGCTCGCATCAGTGTCCACAATAAATGTTTGATTTGGTTGTGGATATGACAACACCGGGGATTGCACAGGGCTTTCTTTTAGGTGTACAAAAGCTGCTTGGCAATCTTCAGTCCATTCATAGCTGTTGTTGTTTTCGTAAGACGATGTAATGGTCTTGCAATATCGGCAAACCCATGTATGAACCGTCTGTAATAGGTACACAATCCCAGAAAACTCTAATTTCATGCTTGTTCTTTGGTACAGGCCAGTTCTGATAGCTTCAGTCTTCTCTGGATCAGTTTTTACTCCTTCTTGGGTAATTATATGCCCTAGGTACTTTACTTCTTTCTGGAAAAGGTGACATTTCTTTGGACTAAGCTTCAGCTGGGCGGATCTAAGCTTCTGAAAACCTCTTCAACATTTTTCAAGTGGTCGTCAAATGTTTTTCCAAGAATTATTATGTCATCTAGATATACTAAGCAGGTCTTCCAAGTTAGTCCCCGTAATGTCAACTCCATCAAACGTTCAAACGTAGCGGGGGCATTGCATAAACCAAATGGCATAACATTAAACTGCCACAGTCCGTTTCCAGTTGAAAAGCAGATTTTCCTTGTCTTCCGGATGAAGTTCCACTTGCCAATAGCCACTTTTTAGATCTAATGTCGAAAACCATTTTTGATCCGGTGAGTGTATCTAGGTATCGTCTATTCTTGGTAGTGGAAAACTGTCTTTCTTCGTGACATCATTCAGTCTTCTGAAGTCAACACAAAATCTGGTGGAACCATCTTTCTTCTTGACTAGGACTACTGGAGATGACCAATGGACTCTGAGATGGCTCTCATAATGCCTTGTTTTTGCATGTCTCCTAATAACTTTCGACTCGGCTCTCTTGGCTAAAGGAATTCGCCTTGGTGGTTGTTTGATTGGGCGAGGCGTCTCCGGACTGTTTATCCGATGTTGAACTACGCTGGTTTTTCCCAAATCATTTTCCAGATACGGGAGAAAGCCATCTTGATTTCTTTTTAAAAGTGCTTCTAACATAGACACCTGGACTGGATCTAACAAGGGATTTTGAGTGAAATCACCAGGTCTCGCTAGAGCATCAGGTAATTTTACATGTGGGGATTCCTGTAGGTGCAGTTAAGGTGGAGGTAACTATCATGTTAGCAGGTTGACAGGTATCAACTATGTCACCTTGTTTGACTTGTTGAGGGTAATCCTTTAGGTTCATCATTCGGACAAATACCATGTCTCTTTTGGCTTGCGTCAGAGTTCTGGCTCGGTAAAATTCCTTTAGCGTATAACGGACTATTTTCAACTGGTTCGACTAAAACAATTTCACCTTCTTCTAAGTCTTCAAACTTTGCTTGTATAATGCTTTCTGAATTTGGCGGTAATAGGACATCTTCTGTAAGGACAACTTTTCGAATTATTGTTTCACTCCTTCGTGGAAGTCTCATTATGATCTCTTCATTATTGGTTCGTAGTACCCGTTGTGGAAGGTCTAGTACAAACTTCTGATTTTCCATAATGTCTAGGCCAAGAATAACTTCGTCCATGATGTCACCAACAAACACGACGTGTATAAAGGATGTTGTTCCCAGGCTTATTCTGGCTTCATGTATGCCTTGAATTGGTATAACTTCTCCATTCTTGCTGTGTATTGTCTTGTCTCAACTGGCATTCACTCTTCTTACCACTTGGGCTTCCTTGAGTAACCTCGTTCCACTTCTGACACCAAATGTTCCAAAACACCTCGTATAAAAACACGTGTCTTCGTTTTTATACCTTTATTAACAATGGAACGTAACTATGGTTACAACAACGACAAAATCTACTCTTGTCAATGTCTCGAAGTTTACAACACAAAAGTCGAATTTATACTGACTGATCCGGGGTTTCCCGTCGCCCTTTTATAGTATGGTGGAAGAGTAAAGAATGATCTAGAATATTCGAGAAATATCGTGAAAATTCCATAGTACATGATGGCATAAAAGTTATTAATAGATAATTCGGGCGTTTTCGGAAACCTTCGAAAGTGATGAAAGAACTTGGAAAAATTAAGGTAAATTATTTAAATAAATTAACAAACTAAATTAAATGATCCTAACTCTCTAAAATTCTATAACCTAAACACATATTTGAAAGTCTGTAACAATAAATATTTTTTTACTCGATATTTAATTGCTCAAATTTTTGTACAGCGTGTAATTTCGCTTTAATTTTTTTGTGTTTTTATATATGGATGCACTCACATTCTTCTTTTTTGTGTTTTTGGACATTTTTGGAATCTTTTTCCAAAAGTGTAGCTATCAAAGCTAATTCTTTAGTGCAAAAATTAAACATTTTAAATATTTTCGCATTTACAATATTTTGCATCAACTTCTGAAAAAATATTGTAGCAGACCTGTATAGTAGAAAAAAATAGGAGCCAAACGTTTATCGAACCGAGGACGTATCGATAGTGTGAACATGACGAGATTATATCGGAATGAGAACGAACCGGTAGCGTACCGATAGTATGAGTCGGAGAGTCGGGCCTAAGTGTTTAAAAATGTTCATTATGGTTCTTGGGTTACCCAGAGATATGCAATTAAAAGAATTTTATTTCCTTCTCTCTCTCTCTCTCTAAGTAAGATAAAAAAAATTAGGAGATAAAATACCTGCATTTTACTTGTCTAATCCAAACAAAATATAAAAGTTACACAAAAATCAGTGAAGTGTACTTCAGATGCCACTGGACTAAAAAACTTGATGATCTTTTTTAAATGTTTTTTTTCAATGTTTAGTGAAGGGATCTTAGAAACCACTGCAGCTACAGACATGGTTAAATGGGGAAAGAATTGCAGTTTTTAGAGCTTAGTATAAATCACTTTTTTCTTCTGTAGCTCAGATAATATTCGATATAGAAAAGAGTTTAAATAAGACACTTGTAGATAACTATCTTCTTAATAAAAAGGTAAAATCCAATATTTAATATAGTAGTCCGTTTTTAAGCTAAAACACAAACTTGCATTTTTTAAAATGGAAACCATAGTTGGCTATGTCATTTTTAAAAAGGCCTTTTTATAAGCTCTTTAACGATATATACATAACAAGATATACTTTAAATTTAAAAAAACACCTAGTTTTGGGCATAATAATTTTTTAATATGTGTGTTTTTCTAGTTGGCCGCGAAAAAACTAAATTAGTACTGTTAAAAATTCATTTCCTTTTTTTGACAGCCTTTCCAATAAATATTTTAACTCTCATATTCTTGTGAGACTCAGTTTACGTAATAATAATTATTAAGGATTATAATGTAAAGGCTTTGACCAATAAGGCAACAAATTTGGTTTTAAAAGATATAGCATGGTACTTTAAGTAGTAAATTTAGTAGTTGAATCAATTCCTACCTAATTGTTAGTATTTTTAAATTTATTTTATTCAATTTAGTTTCTTTTTAAGGTTAAAAAAATATTATATTTGTTTTCAGGGTTAGTTCTGTTAGTGTCTGAAATTATTTATTTAAAAATTATTAAAATTATCTTTTTTAGTTAATTGATTTAAAACATTTATAGTTCTGATGAGATGAAAAAAGTCATTGTCAATAAAACAAATTCAATTGTTTAGGGCTAAATGACATCGAAAACTAATTTTAAAAAATATTACTTAAATTTTTCTGGGAATGTCAGAGAGACAAGCGTTTAGAGTTCGCCCACCGGCTTTTCCGTCCGACTAATCAATAAACATTAAAAGACACGGTGACCGACCTTTAGACGTTTGTGTCGGAAAGAGACTTCTTAATCGACGGGCACTCTAGAATCGGTTCTAGTGATTTAAAAATTAAAAAGTAAAATGTTTTGTATTTATTAATGTCATAATTTGTCGGTGAACCTAAAAAAATTTAATAAAAATAAATAAATTCGCAGAATACAATGCTTGAAAAACATAAAATGCCTTTTTGGCTCAATTTTCTTATTGTTTTTGCTTATTTTTTTCTTTTTTTAATTTTCGGTATTTTGTAGGTTTACATAGAAAGTACTGTTGTTAAAAGATGTGTGCAAAGTTTCAGGAAGATTGGTCAATAACTTTTTAATTATCGTGTCCAGTTTTGAGAAAACCGCGTTGAAAGTTTGAATAGGTACATAAAAATTCATTTATCGTAGTGATTTACCGACTCTGTAATATAAGAAATACTGAAAATTATGATTTAAACTTTTAGTGACGTGTACTTAAAGAACTATATTAACATATTATGAAAACATTTTTTTTTCAAGACTTTTTAAGTATCTCCCCCTCAATCAAGTTAGAAATAAAATAGCCCATTACTCTTTACAAATAATACTGCCACATTTAAACCAAATTTATTATTACATTAGGGATAATACAAATCTAACAATCTTGGAAACAACACACTTTTTGGACTTGATGATTATATAAACTTTCTTATAAAATTAGCTTATGGAAAAGCTCTTAAAATTTGCTTGCTTGTCGAAAGTTATTTGTTTTTAGAGTGGCTTTTAAAATGTCGTGTTAACAAACTCAGAGTTAAATGATTATGTGGTTGAAGTCCTAGCTAAATTTTTAAAGCTGTTAAATGCATTGCTACCTAGATTTACCAAATACGGTTCGCTTCTAGGGTAGGAGTATACTAACTCAAGGACTGACTTAACATTGTAAAAGCAGCTCTTAGAGAACTGAAGCGATATTTGATTTAAATTTATATCTGTCTTTAGGACCAAATTTAGGTGTCTTAATGATTCCTATACCTAATATTTTAGATGTTGCATTATATCCACAAGCAACACAATTACTACTATGATCTTACCTTCCAGATATTTGCACATGTCTTTCATCTAAGTGCCTGTTCATTGATTCCAAAACAACATTTAATGCTTGTCCAACATACTGACAAGTTTCAAAGCGAAACAAATGAAATAACTCATTTAGAACCTTCTGTAACATTTCAGTTCTATCAATGTAAGCTAAAGCTGATATAAGAATCTGTTCTTCATTAGCATTTCCAGCAATCTGCAATCAATAGTTTACTTAGAATACAATAAAAGCTATGTGATTTATCAATTCATTTAGAAGATTAGTATATGACATGGATTATGATGTCATTATAATGTCTGAGTGTCATGACATCTACAATTTAGACTCTTTTAATATTGTGACTTACACGATATTTTACAATGAAAGCAAAATAAATAAATATGATGGAACCCTTATTTATATTAAAAATAGTTTTTATCTTCAAAGTAAAGTAATTTGTGTAAATAATTCAAAATTTTTAAGAATAGAGTTTATTAAAATTGGTATAAAATTTGGCGTAACAGCAAACTCATTACCCTCTCTGAATGCCAACTTATATTAGCAAGATCGGCACATTATTTCAATCCATCTCACAGAATGCTTTATAGAAACGTTAAAAAATCATGTTGTTTCTGCTACCTCTGAAATTAAAGTCTCTAGTAAAAATCGTTGTATTAAGCCCTGGATATCCCCAAATCTGGTTATGAGCATACGTAAGAGAAACAAACTTAAAAGGTTCGCTACTTTAAACCCAAATAATGATCAGGCAAAACAAGATTATATTAATTACAGAAATGTGTTACAAAATACCATTACGAGAGTTAAGGTGGCTTACTACAAAACTAAAATAGGTGAAAATCAGTATAATCTAAAAATATTTGGAAAATTATAAAGGAAGATTCCAATGATTTTGAGACTCCCAATACAATCAATGTAGTAAAGAATGATCGAGGTGACACCTTGACAAATAGTCACCAAATAGCAAATGAGTTTAACAATTTGTTTAATTCGGTGGGTAAAAAATTGGCTAAACATATCGTTAATGTCCCAAAAAATGTATTTAAGAATGATTATGATAATGTAACAATGTTTCTTGAACCCATTACAGTCTGTGTTGGTTGCGGTTATTGGCTCCTTAAAAATTCTTCTTGCAGCAATGACAAGAATATACCAGATATTATAAAATCAAGCCACTTATTCCTTATTAAACCACTACAATATATAACAGATCTAATATTTGTTTCTGGTGTATATCCTGATGTTCTTAAGCGATCAGTGATCATACCCTTACATAAAGGTGGTAATAAGACAGATGTAAATAACTTTCGGCCGATAACCTTGTCTAGTGTAATTAATAAAATTGTTGAAAAATGTATAAAATTAAGACTATGGAACCTTCTGTTGCAAAATAAGATTATATCTAAGTATCAGTATGGTTTTAAAAAGGTCTTAGCACTTTATAATGTATCTAAATTTTTAATTGATTGTCTTACTAATAACTTAAAACCTGCTGCTGTGTTTTTGGACCTAAAGAAAGCATTTGATACTGTGGACCACCAAATTTTATTGGACAGATTGTATGACATTGGTATAAGAGGTACAGTATTAAATTTATTTAAATTGTATTTGGTTGGTAGACGAAAAATGTAAAATAGTTTTTTTTTTTCTAAAATAATTCATTTAGGTTATATTTAACATTATGACTCTTTTGAAATTTAAAAATTCTTCCCGATAAATTATCTAAAATAATTATTTAAAAAGTTCTAGGAGATGTTTTTGTTGAAATAATTAGTTCAAATAAGATTTTAGCTTAATTGTTAAAAACCTTTTTAAGCTTTTCTTTAAGTAGGTACTTTAAATAAATATAGTTTAACTGTAAGATTATTTTTTAGACAAAAAATTACCTAATTATTGTTAATTATAAATTATATATATTTTTTTTTATTATTCTTTAAGTTTACTAGATATTTATGTAGCCACACAAACAGCTAAATAAGAAAAGTTTGTGTTATTTAAAACTGACCAAACCTGCAACAACAAAAGTGAACTGCATTCTGTCTCGTCAGCAAACACGCTGAACCATTAAAGGCTCAATTCAATGATTATATTTGAATACAAACAAGGTGGAAAGAAAGTACCTGAGTCATTTAGATGTTTTACATGTACTATTAATTAGGGATTTTGTCTATTTTATCTTTTGCTCTTTAGTTTACTGGATAGTTTAAAAACAAAATAGTCTCTTACATAAGAAAATACCAATTCGGTGTTCCACAGGGCACTGTGCTTGGTCCTATTTTGTTTGTTATCTATATAAATAGTTTAACTTCAGGAACCAGATGAGATTGTGTATTATGCAGATGACACTGTGCTCTTGTTCAAGGATAAAGAATGAAATGATGTATTTAATAAGGCTGAAAAAGCGCAATTCTAAAAGAAAATTATGGATGCATAGTAGCATATTGACACTTAATACTGAAAAGTCTTATTTTTGGCCTTTTGCCCTGAATAGGCGAGGTCTTCCGGCTAATAAAGCATTGTGTTACAAAAAGGTAGCTGTTACGACTTTAAAAACTGTAAATGTGACGTTATTATAGGATGTTGATTTTTTTTATCTTTTTGACATCCTACGAAGGCATATACCTAAATACCAGAGTACCGTGGGAGTCGGGTTATTAGATGTTTAACCCATCGTTCTCCCTGATCTGTCAACATTGTCCAAGCACTGACATATGCAGTTATGCATTTCACAGCACCTTTTAGACAACGCGGTAGTGCCACCACGGTCGAAGATCAAAGCTCTGTCCACTGCGCCACGGGGGAGACCTTGTGAATCAATTAAGTATTTGGGCGTTTATTTGGTGTTTAAAATGGAATGAGCATATTGAATATGTAGCAAAGAAAGTGAGAAAACTAATTTATAAGTTTTATCAGTTAAGATCATTTTTGTCAATTAATCTTTTAAATGTTTAGTTTATTTAGGTTTAGTTAAATCAGTAATGGGTTACGGAATAATAGATTTGGGAACTGCATGCAACAGTATATTACACTCCTTAGTTAATGCTCAAAAATATGTACTTAAGATAATGCTTCGCCAAAAACGCAGCTTTCCAACTGACACCTTATTTAGGGAATCTGGTATGTGCACAGTTAGACAACTCTATTGTATAAGAGTAATATATTTTTCTCTAAATTTTAAAATATTTAATTAATTTGTATCACACGTGCACGAAACCAGAACTGTAAGTGGAAATTACCTATCTCTACCGCAGCAGCTCTTTTCTGGAACTCAGAGGCATATTACCTGTCAGACTTAAAATACTTAATATGATGCCCATGAGACTGAGAACAAAACTTAATAAAAATATTAAAGTTAAAATTAAACAGTGGGTTGTAACTAATTTTGTTCGGACTTGCCAAAATATCTCTTGGTTGTGTGTTAAATGGGTCAACTTATGAAATTGTTTATGTTTTCTCAATCATTTTTTTTATTTTTTTCAGATTCTCTTTTGAATGGTGTTTTCTTTAATACTTATTATTAAGTTAATTCTTTTAAGTGGACATTTATTATTTAGATTTATTATAATTTGATTCTATAGAATTAGGCACATATTTTTAATGGCATGTGAGTGGAGCAAACACAAATCTTCTGATTCATTTTGCTTCCATTCATATTCCACAGGGCACAGTGTAAAAAATAAATTGCAAGTCACATTACAACTTTGTTATTTTGAGTGATTTTTCTAATTTTCTACCAAAAAATCTGTCAAGCACTTGACGCACCAAAACAAATGAAAGCTGCCTTAAAAGCCATGTGCTTAACAGATTTCTTTAGTAGAAAAGTGGAAAAATCACTTAAATAACAAAATGTCAATAAATATACCAAGTTAGATGACATAAAATGTAACTTGCTATTTATTTTTTTATACTACTTCTAAAAAATGGAAAGACCAATACCCTGACTTCTTATAGATATAATAAATTAATTTTGATAAGAACTTTTAATTTTCTTGACTAAGATGGGAGAAAAAGGTCTAAACTTTATCGGCCTCCTTTAAAAAATAAACATTCATAGATTAATAATAGCCAACAGGTAGGTAGGTACATTACAAATTTTAAATTTTCCTTGAAAGGAAATGGTACTTAGGTTGGAATATTAAAAAAAAACAAGTTTATTACATTGATTTAAGTAAACCCAAAAATACTGTTTTGAAATATAAAAATTAATGGTAATAATGCTAATACGTCAATTGGCAATAAAACATATTTATTATAATTAATTTGTTTTAATTAAAACAATGGTTACTTAATCTGATATTTAAGATATTTTTAATTGAGGAACTTACCAACTTTGCAGGTATATCATGTCTTAAACAAGCATCATGAAGTGTCTCATAAAGACCCAAAAAGTGAAACGGAGTATGTACTCTTGAGACCAGCCCAGGAATATCTGAACCTCTAGCTTTATCTGTTTCTGCAACACCAGTACCAGCCAAATTTGTTCCAGAAATATCTAAAGATGTCAAATAAGGTAAACTCTCCACTAATGCAGTTAGCATTGCTGTTGGTTTAGGAAATTTTCTATGTTCATCTCTACTTTGGGACACATCCAGATGTGTTAAATTTTTGAGGTTGCAAATCGCAGGTACCATTAAATCTATCTTGTCTACATTATATAAAATCAAGCTACGTAAATTCACTAAATGATGTGAATAGCTGAAGTTATCTAGAGAGCCACAGTTGCTTAAATCTAAGTGAACCAAGTTTGTCATTGGGTTTAAAAGTAATGTATAAAAATTTGCTGGTAAGCCTCGAACACCTTTTAAAGCAAATCTACGTAGATTAGGTGCTTGAAAAATAAAAGGCTGCTCCCAATGGCTTAAATCTTTAAAAATAGAGACTGGAAATATGTTTACCTCTTCACCAACACTTAAGGAAACCAAACTTAAACCATAAGTAGTAATATGTTTAAGACAATTATGGGTCAGCTCTTTACTCTGTGCCAATTCTAATTCTAGCAACTGGTGGCTTAAAAGTACCTCCAAATCATGATCTAAAATTTTGCTTTTTCGTAAGCGAACTCTTTTTAATCTAGTATTGTTTGTGTCTTTAAATATGTTTATAAAACTAGAGTCTATACTACACAAGCTCCTTGAACGTACTACTAAAAGTTTCTCACATATTTCTACAGGTAAAGATATGCTATCTTTAAGTTTTAAATAGCCCGAGTATCCTGTAAATTCGCATATTGACTCTAGGTCTTTGTTGATATAATTGAAACAGATATCCAGTAACTTTTTGGGAGCTGAAGAGTTACAAAAACAACATCCCTCGGCTGGAATAGTAGAAGAATGCCTACAGGTACTTTGTAGCATCTAAAAGTAAATTCAGACAGTGCTAAATTAGTACAGTGATCTTTTCATTGGAAAAATTTTACCTTTTGTATTTTTATCTTGAAAGTTTTGACATGACACCGAAATGTATTTAGCTTTCCAAAAAAATAGTTTTTTATTAACAATAGTTTTCAAATAAACCCCAACTGCTTTTATAACTATTTTGTGGATAAATTCCAGATGTTTTGAGAATCTATTTTTGTTATGAGAAAGTACATGACAGCAAATGTCAATTTGCGGCGTTTGTCACTTTGTTTGACGGCTATCAGCTGTTTACGGGGTAACGTTCGGATTGTAAATTAACATGAAATTAACTAATCTAACCTTAAAATCATATCCTTAAGTTTTTTGTTAAAAAACCCTTGTAAAATTAAAAAGAATACATATATCTTTTTAAAAAGTTTCAATTTAATGTCTGCCTTTTTATATGTACTTTTTATTTAGTTAATTTTCTGGAAGTAAAAACCTTTAAACCCAAAATATGGCATACAAAGCAAGGTATAGTTTACTTTTCTAATACATTTAATAATAGGCCTAATAAATAATTCGTTTACATTTTAGGCTTAAAGAATTTGACTTTCTTCTAGATCAAGACATAATAGATCTCAAATCACTAAAGACTTTAGCATTTCATGGTAAGGGGAGGACACTATTTACATATTTTTATAAAAATGTATTGATTATTTTATAACTTATTACTATTAGGTATTCCTGACGATCAAGGCAAAAGGGCACTGTGCTGGAGACTTTTGCTTAATTACCTTCCATTGGAAAGATCTAAATGGAGCAATTTTTTAAAGGAGAAACGAAACTTGTACAAACAGTTTATAGGTTCGTTAATATTTTTATTTAGTTATTTTTGTGTATTGTCATGTTTAGAAGTTAAATAAATAATAAGACACATTTATTTGATAGTCAGCTGATAAATTAGCTAATTGTGAATATTTCAGTGTGTTTAAATGCTGTGCTCTTCCCACCTATTTTAAAATATAAGACATAATAGCACTTTTTTTTCTCGAAACATGATCCGTTTTACTTCTATCAGTTCAGTAATCCTAATGATTTGATCATGTGACTGATGCCATTTGAAATATTAATAAACATTCAGAATGAAGTTGGCCACATAAGTTTCGAAAGAATGATAATTATCAGTTTGATCACTGATCAAGTCTCAAAAGAATAGGCATAATATAAATACTCTATAGCGTGCAGTATCCAATCAAAGTTTAAAGTTTACAGGTATTACAATTAATTTTTATTGATATATTTATGTATGTATGTCTTATTTAAATTTTATTTGCACAACATTCTTTGGAAATGAGGGGAAAATTGTTATTTATTAAGTGTGTGAAATGGCTGAAAAATTTTGGTTGTTAGTTCTTTTTTTTAGTCTTTTCTTGATACTGATTTCTTGGTACCAATGCTTAAAGCATTGTTTTTGAGAATGTTTTTTAATTTAGACATAGTTATTATTTGGTAGAATATAGAAATTATTTTGTCTCTTATTTGGTAGAATATAGAAATTATTTTATGTGGTGTTAATTATGTATGGGTATTAAATATATGAGACAATTCGTTAGGTAATTTTAGAACAAAACAAATTCCTACAGTATGTCCCAGAATAGGTGTTACAAGAAAACAAATTTCAGGACAAGTAGACCAAAAATTTATTAATTTTACATTGGTGTTTTAGAAAAACTGGTCGCATTGTCTAAAACTTAGAAGTACAAAATTTTACTCTGATTGGTAGTAGACAGGGTGAGTTATAACAAAAAATGACCTAAAGTAAAGTAACTTTATTTTTAAAAATAGAACAAAATTCATAAGTAAATCTTGTAAAGAATTGAATTTTTGTTTTCAAGATACAGGGAGTTGAACTTTTAAGAAACTGAAAAATATTTTTTTATTAGAATTTGCTAGAATAAATATAAACATTATTTAATTAAGTATATATATGTTGTCATTATTACATAATTGCTAGTAAAAAGTTATAATACTTAATTATTAAAAGCAAAAATGTCCTAAGGTTTCTTGTATGGTCCAGGATTATACAGTTTAGTGGATTTTTTTCTGAAGAAATAAGCAAACCGCGTAAAAATATGAGGAAACAAAAAAGTTACATTTTTAGGTATCTTAGGTATCTGAAAAAATATAAAAGTTGCAAAAAGTCAGTAGAGTACTTTTTTCTTGTCACTAATATTAGCAATGATGTGTCCCATCTGCCACTGGTCTCACTAATTAAAATAGGGTCAGGGCTAAATTACTTTCCCATTTGAACAAATACTACAGCCAAATTTTTATTAAAATTAGATAAGATATTATCTCACATATTATTAAAAACCTGATTTTCTTTTTAAAGTTTATAACCCTGTATCTTAGAAAAAAGCACTTCCGGAAATATGTTTATATGAACATTTTTTCATAAAATTGGCGTAGAAAATTAGGAAACACCCTGTATACCTTTTAAATTTTAGATTTAGTAGCAACTGCAGGTACAATACAATTTTTAAATTAAGCGCCGAAAATTTATTATATTTTTTTGTCGTCGGCACTTCTTGGGGGAAATTACCCCTTTACGCCCCCGAAAATCCAACCATGAATAAAAGTTCTTTACTCTTGGACATTTTTCATATGTAACTCGCCCTGTATAATTACAATCGGCCATGCGACCAATTTTCCCAAAACGCCTATTCAAAATTCAAAATTTTTGGTCCATTTCTCTCTTGTAACACCTATTCTGGGACACGCTGTATAAACAAGTCTGCAAATTTTTCATTTAGGATACAAAGTTTTAACATTTAAATATTGAAAACACATAACTAAAGAGTGCAAGTGCTTAATGATCTAATGCCAAAATTTAAATTTTCTTTATCAATAGGTGTATTTGGCATAGTTAAAAGTGTAGTGTAGTGTATCGTAGTTCTGATGCCAAAAGCGTAAGTGAGTTATGTCCACAGTACACGAAATATGGTTATGTCACAAATGTCAAAAATTCAAAAAGGCTTTTATTTTTATATAAAGGGATATTATCTTTGTTAGCTGCTTACAGCAGCTGTAAGCACTTTCATTTTTTGACAAATCAATGACGTCAGTCTTACAGCAGCTCACAGCGGTTGTTAGCGGCCTCGGGAGATGTCTAACAGGTTGAAAAAACAAAGAGGGGAAATATAACCAAATTTGAGGTTAAAAGTCAAACAAAATTGACTAAATGTATACTAATAACAATAACAATATTATGTGTGGGAAACCATGTGAAGGATTAATTCAACTGCAATGAAAGTATTGTGCATTTTTGCTATAAAACGGGAGTTACCATTTTTTAGGTTATATTATTTTTTTTTTAATGTCATTTGTCGTTGGCGGTAAGCGTTTTTAGACAAGCTTGTTAGCAGTTGTAAGACAAATGAATTAGAAAAATATCCCTCAAATAAATTAAATATTTGGGTTTCTTATTATCTATATGTGTTCGTATGAGTGGTCCAAAGACTTCATCAACAAGAATTATTGTTTTAATAAAATATACCTAACTTCAAGACCTTGAAAATAATGTAATTGAGTTAAAAAAGTTAAAACTAACTATAACTTTTGTTATGCCAAACAGAGCTAATATATTTTGTGTGGCTGATCTTTCATTTTCATGCTTGACCAATTTTAAATCCTAACACTGTCACTTATTACATTATTTATTATTATCGTAAGTTGTATTTTTGTCTTTTGTATTTAATTTTTTTCTAAGCAGACTCAAATATTTGTTTTTTATTTCGATTAATTGTACCTTTATCTACTTTTTAAATAGTTTTTATATTCTGGGACAATTTGTACAACTTTCTTTGGTTGCATTATCATAATGTAAATTTTCAAAAGTTTTATAATCTTTGCTAACGAGATTTATTTTTTTAACAATACAGAATATTTGACTTTAACTTATCTCATATACTTTCTTTAAAGGTAGGGTGTGACTTGTTTAAACTGTTATTTAAACTATTAAATTGTTTTCAATTTTAAAAATTGTGCGTTCTATTTTGGGAGTTTCTCTGTTATTCCATTAATTGTGATTTCCCATGTTGTTTTATTAAAAAAGTTCCTATGGACATGAGTCCGAAGTTGATTCGTTTTTAATATACAGGGCGTTAAATAAAAAGGTTCGGAATTTTATAAATGTCCTTATCATATCTAGGTCCATTTTCAGGAAAAAACAAAAGCCACTTTAACTTATTCTAAAATGTATAATGTAAAAATAAATAAATAAATAAAATAAACAATTTTGACCTGTCGTAAATTTGATCAGATGGTGGTTATTTTGCTCATTTACTTTAACGTAAAGTGCTTATTTCTTATTTTTTGTTTTATTTTATACAGGGTGTTACAGAATAAGATGCTGATCCTTAAGAGTGTGGGTGATTTTAAAAAGAAAAGTTCAAATAAAGCCATGTCCTAAACTCCTTAACTTTTGACCTACAGAGTGTTAAAATCTTAAAAAAAATATGGGAAATCTTGTATGAAATTTTAAAAAACTATTTAATATTAAAGAACCGCTAGACTTTCCTATAATGTAATGGTGACATAATTTACATATGTTTATGACATATTTCAATTTATTTTTTTACTAATAAATTGACTGTTTCTCTGTCTTGTATAAAAATGTTTCTTTTTTTTTTCGAGAAAATCGCATGTCAGACCAAAAAAGGATAAGAAATCAAATTTGCCCTAAAATCAATGGGGATAGTTTTTATTTTGCGGAAAAGCTGTGGCGTAAATAATATTTTTCAAAAATATTTAGTCTGCGTTCCTGTACGGACGCCACTGGTTAAACTTTAAAAAATCTTCTACATCAAAAAATGGCTGTTTTATAAACATATCTAGGAAGTTATTCAAGTTATGATTAAGAAACGATTTTTTTAAAGATTTTAACACTGTGTAGCTCAAAAGTTAAGGGGTTTAGGACATAGCTTTATTTGGACTTTTCTTCTTAAAATAACCTAAGGATCAACATCTTTAACACTTTGACTGCCATGTGTATATTTGCGTATACACATGAGGTGGGTCAAAAGCGCCACGTGTATATTCTGGTATACACAGTCAAATTCATATATTTTGCTTCGTGCGTACTAAAGTCCCACACTTTTAATGCATGTTAAATGTAATTAATTAAATGTAAGGTAATGTAGAAAATGACTTAGCACAGACTTTTTATTTAAAGTTATATTTTTTACGTTAAAATTATTATTTTACTAGGGAAATAAATATCAGTACATTTCTGTGTGGCGTAGAAGACCCACTAATAAAATTTGGCGTGGCGGTCAAAGTGTTAAGAATCAGCATCTTATTCTGTAACACCCTGTATATGAATATTTTTAGAATACGTTTAAGTGACGTTTATTTATTTATTTATTCTATGGTTACACCATTTTTACATTTTTTACAGTAAACTTTAAAATTATAACAGTAATAAAATGTGACATATATGCTTAACAACTAGCTTTAACATTCCAGAATAAGTCTTTTTAATTTATTTTTAAATAACATAAGTCAATAGACAGACCAATGAAAACCAGGTCGGTAAAACCATTTACTTCTTACTTACTTCTTAACAATAAAATTCTATTTTAGAACACGCTGGGAGCATGGAGGGTGCTATAATGCTTAGCAGCCAACAGCGGTGGCATTCTTAAACTTCTAGGTGGTACACGATAGTTAATCAACATAAATATAAAAACACGAAAAATATCAGAAGCATACCATTTTTACTAATAATATTGGCCTTAGTGCCCACTGAGACACGAAGACGCCACTCTAACCGATAATTAAAAAAATAATAATAATTTAGAGATATTTAAGATATTCATAAAATACCGACTTTTTTAAAACTCGGACATAAGTTTATAGGAACTTTTTGTATAAAAGAATATGGGGAATCACCCTTGTGATCCGAAATTTCTAAAAATAATTATTTTTGCTGGATATCTTACTGGAAACTTTTATTGATTTTTTTAATATAATAAATATAAAAACCTATATTTAGGTGATATTTATTTTCTGTTATCTCAAATGTTGTCTAAACGAAAATCATATTTTATAATTTTCAGAGGAAATGATTGTTATGCCAGGTGAAAACGAGTCTGATGGGGATGTCACTTTACGCGATCATCCGCTGTGTTTTAATCCCGATAGTCAGTGGTCAACATTTTTTAAAGATAATGAAGTTTTACTTCAAATAGACAAAGATGTAAGAAGGCAAGTAAAAAAAATATTTATTAGTAATCTATACTTTGGACAACACCTTTATATTGTTATTATGTGCTAAATTATAACTCTTTTTGGGCTCAGAAACAAATTTCGTAATACTTCCCTTTATTAGAATTTATTTTTAAATGATAAAATTACAAATCATTTTGCACCTCTACTTTTGTTTGAACTTTCACCGTTTTATTATCAAGTTTTACGGTTTTCACGATACAAAAGACGATTTTACTTTCAAACCTTGTACCTACCTCTTTGTTAATCATGATAGGTAGCCCGTCGAAAACAAAAAAATGTCAATCAGGGAAATCCTACCTCAAGAGTCAAGTGTAATGCAGTTCTGTTTTGTTGAATCAATACGCTAATTAATAAAAAGTTTTAAAAAACCACATAAAATACCCTGGTAGATATGACTACTTTGGTTCATAGCATCATAGCATATTCTTTATAGAATTGGCTTTGTCAATAAGTTTTATCTTTTTGGAAAACAAAGTTTTTCTGAGTTTGAGTTTTGAGTTTGGCTGGCTTCTTTAAAATTACAGAGTCAGCAAATAAATGGATTACTACTTTAATCTAACTTATTTTAGAATTGAGAATGTCATTTTTGACGTGCAAACCCGGATATTTAAAAGCTCTCATTACAAATATAAGAAAGCATGTTATACAAAAATATATTAGTAAAGTATTAGGTAATTTAATTTAAAAAAAATATATTTTTGTGATTTACCGTAAAAATCGATTTCAGTCCTTCTACTTCTTCATAGTAAAAACTTTTCATTAATCAGTTTGCACTTGATTTTAGATTATGTCCAGATATTTCCTTTTTTCAACAACCCACTGAATTTCCCTGTGAAGAAATCGTTAATAGCAATGACGTTAAAAGACTGCACACAAGAGTTCAAAGAAGAGTACTAAATTGTGCGAATGTCGAAAGAAAAGGATTGGGGATTACTAAGGTGAGATTTTTAACTTAAAATATTATTCATTTTGTATATTACCATGGATAATTCCTAAACTTTAATAATAAGAAGAATGCTGTTAAACTCTTTTTCAGAGGCTTTGAATGTTTCTGTCACATCATGTGTCGTCATATAGAGATTAAGGCATGTCATATATTAGGACATATACTTAACCAAATCAAAAATATTATTGTTTTAATTTAGACGTTAAAATATTTATTAAACTGCTTTATTATATTTATAAAACTTTAAACGCATGGGGATTAAAATATTTGTAACTTACGTTAAATACCGCACTCACAGGTAATGGAGGTTTACCTAGTTCTTGCTTCATTTAAAAATTCTTCAGTTTAAAATAAGAACTTGTTCGGCTTCTGTATATCGTAGAGGCATATTAAATAATACCGACTTATATTAACAATCCTATTTCTTCACAGTAATATAATATTAGAATAGGTCCGTTCAGTCGGTTAGTTAAAAATATGGGAACTAATATTTTTCTCATTTACTCAACTTTTGCATATAAATTCTTGAAAATATTTGAGATGTCTAACATATCAACTTGTCATTCTCAGTTTAGACGGTATGAAGAGAGAACAACAAGGTATGACGAAACAGTCAACAGCTCTGGTGCAGAGTATAACATCATGGGTTTATTAAGTCATTCATTAATATCAATAACTATAGAGTTTTAATGGACCAACCTACAGAATTCGTTATCTTAGCAATAAAGGAATAACGGCTAACTTATTCATTCTACACTCATTCTTAGATCAATACAACTACCTAACGTCGTAAATTTGATGGTTGGCGTGATACAGGATGTCAAATTTTCCATTTAATTTTAGTTTTTTTGTTATAAAAAATCTTTACCAAATTCGGTTTATTATAACTCCGGTGAAAAAGTTTCATTCTCTCATATTTTCTAAACAAAAAAGGTATACCTAGTTATTATCGCTACAAACAACCATTTTTAAGATATTCCAGATTAAAAGTTTTATATTACAAAAAAATTTAATTAGTATTCTTTCAACCTTTATTTAAGCCACACAGGTTTTTCTGATAGGTCTGTATAAAGTGCTACCATAAATTCCCTGCGTTAAAATGAAACGATCTAATGCAGTTAACATTAGTTAAAAAGTCGATTGTTAGCGAGATACAGGATGTCAAAGTAAAAAAACTAAATGAAATCTTTAAAACCCTGTATCTTGCAAACAATTAATTGTTCGACTAAGGTAAATTGCACTAGAAAAAATTAGCTAAGATGCGTCCACGCCGTCACTGGTATCACTAATTAAAATTAGTTTAGGGCTAAATTAACTTCCTCTTACGAAAAATACCACAGCCAAATCTTATTAAAAATCTGATAAGGCCTATTTAAGATATTATTAAAAATCCGATTTTTGTTTAAAAGTTTAATGCCCTGTATCTTAGAAATACTGCATTTTTGCATGTTTAAAAACTTTTTTCATAAAATTGGTTTTGGAATATGCCCTAAATTTTTCTTACCGCAGTGGGAAAGCACCCTGTATACTTTTTTAGAAGTGGTATAATTTAGAATTTTAACATTTTACTTATAATAATGTTACTATTGTAGCAATATGATCATTAATATAAAATAACCGTTTCTACATGCAACTCATTTAGTAGCAGGTAACTTTTATTAAAGTATATTGCAATGTATTTATTTTTATTTAAAGAAATCTTAATCAACATTGCTTACAAGATACAGTATAAAGTTTGCATCATATGGAAACATTTTTTTAACATGGTATATATATTTTTTAATTCAAGAATTAAAGTTACTTAAAGTGTAATCGCTTTAATTTATTAACTTCATAAAAATTATTATATGTTACTCATTGTCTGGCCTTGTACTAACCTACAAAAATCTCATTTCTTTTAAGTATTAAATAGCTTCCAAATGATGCCTATCTTTTAGTAAACGCTATGTATATTTTTTATTTACATTTAGTTTCTTGTTTTATGGTTGTGATTTGCCTTTCTAAAGCAAGCATGATATATGTAGATTGGGGTCAGTTTTTTTCTTAAATTTTTTATTGTAACCTTATATTTTTAAAATGCATGTGCAAAAAGTAAATATAGGAAACGAAGTGACTAGGGGCACGTTGATGTGCCGCGATTATTTTTTTATCGGGCACGTGTATGATGTCACTACTGAGCGTGCCATTATTCATCATCAAAGTTGAAATTCAAACTATCCTTAATTTGGCTATATTCCGCCTTCTTTTTGCACAAAATTCTTGATATAACACTAAATTGGCATACAATATTTTATGAACATCCTTAAAAACCTCTTTTTTAGTTATTTTACACGTTTTTTTATTAAATTCTAATTTTTTTACGCCCAAAACGCTGCAATCATGCCTACACCTATGTGTATAGTGGTTTCAAACATGGCAACTTGATTTAAAGCAAACCTTTTATTATATTAATGAAGAAAGGCTTATAATCAGTAAAAACAGGTTTTAAGAAGGTTTTTTAATGTAAAATGAAATATTGTATGCCAATTTAGTGTTATATCAGGAATTTAGTGCAAAAAGAAATTCTCCCTCTTCAGTTTCATTATAAACTAAGGCAAAGACACACTTGTACAGTGACGGAAATAAAATTTCGTACACTTAGGTTAACATTTTATGTCAATTTTCAATATTTTGGTAAACTTGGCTTTTTACCTTTTTCTTACTTTAATTAATATTCAATAAAATACATGACTCCAAAATAAATATATAGTTTATTTTATTCAAATATTAAAGAAAAACACTGGCTTAATATTTTTTTGCACTAATAAGTTTAAACGTGTGGGCATTGATGCAATCATCATTTGTGCATGGTGAACATTGTAATTATTCCAGGTTTCTTCAATTTTATTCCACAAATCATCACTGTTTTGTGGATAGAAATTATTGTTCTTGTTAATTTCCTTTACGATATATCCCCAAACGTTTTCGATTGGATTGATATCAGGGCTTCTTGAGGGCCAAGGTAACAATAAAATGTTATTTTCCAGTAGCCAGTCCAAAACTCTCCTTGTTGTATGGACGGGGCAGTTGTCATACTGGTATATAAAATTTTCTTCTTCAAATATATTTTTTACCGATGGCAACATTTTGGAGTATGTGTATACAATATGAGCAACGCTGTTTGGTTCATCAGCAAGCAATAGAATAACAAAACAAGCACTATTAGTCACGCATGTTTACATGCCGGGATTTAATTAGATTGTCTTTTTTCCTCACATGGCCTATATGTTATGTTATTTAACTGAACCTGTATAAGCTTGACTATTAAATCTTTCTCGAATATGGTGGCATATGCCTAGCTCCTCTGAAAGACATATACCCCCATACATTAACAGAAAATCTTCCACTTGTTTTAACATGTTGGGTATATCTTTGTTCGTACCGTGTATTTTGCGACCTATACACTCTAATCTGCCTGCTATAATAAGATTGAAAAATCTTCTTATCGGTAAATACTACCCTTTCCCCAAAAATCCATACCTTGCGGTAAATATTCCAGTGCAAACCCCATTCTTTGCTCTTTATTCATATCGGTCAAAAATGGCTTTTTAGCAGCTACACTGCTTCTCAATTCCGAATTTTTCCTAATAGATTTTTTGCCGTTCTTACTGTCCCAGGAAAATGTTTCGCAAAAAATCTATCAGATCATTATCTTGATTTTCATTTGAAATTTTTCTTCTACTACTTCCCGCCCTTCTCTATAATGATCCTGTATTTTCCCATTTAGTTCTGAGGCTTTAAATAGTGCTTTTTGGTTTCCCAACTTGCGGAGCTATTCTTCACAGAGAAACACCTTCTTCGAATAGAGTAATTACTCTCGCCTTCTCTAGTTCATGTTAAGGTTAACAAAATGTTAAAGTAAAATTATGTATCATTAGTTTTTTATTACCTCATATAAAGACTAGTTTAAAGTTGTTAGTGTAACAATAAAAAGTTTACAGGTTTTAAAGAATTTGAATGTCACTAAATGTTATGTTAAACTTCATGTAATTTTTATCTATTTTTCTCATATTTATTAAAGTTATTTACAATAAACCGACTTTCTATCTACAAATCTAACAGGTTATGGGCCCAGGAATGCTTATAGTCGAATTGTAAATAGTTTTTTGTAAAAAGTGTTGTTAAAAAGCCAATAGTCAGAATGGATTTAGCAAAGCACTTAAAGCCATTAACCGGTGAGTCAGACTGGCCTATATGGAAGAGAAAAATTAGAGATCTGCTAGATTATCATGAAGGAGCGTTGGATGCGATTGATGGCAAGTTAGTGAAGGTTAAGCCATTGGCAGAAGGAGCTACGGAAGCGGAAATCAAACAGTACAAGGAGAGATCTGATTTATACCGTAAGGCAAACAGTTTCGCAAAGACAATGATAACATCCTCAGTTAGTGACTTAGTGTACCAAAAGATCATGGATAAGGAAACAGCCCATGAAGCTTGGGAAGCGCTGAAACAACAGTTTGAAGCAACATCCAAAGACCAGCTGTTTAAAATTTGCACAGATTTTTTTCGCTTTCAATTGGATACCAGGAGATGACGTTTCTACGCATATTGCAAAGTTAAGAAGTTTGTGGAATGAACTCAACAATGGACTTAAAGTTAAAAATGTATCAACACTACCTGATATCATGCTTGTTTGTAAAACACTTCACATTCTACCAAAAACTTTTGAAACATTTCGGTCCAGTTGGATGATGTTAACCAAAGAAGATGAAAAGACATTTGATGAGTTAACAGTGCAGTTATGTATGTATGAAAGAAACTTTGTAAATAGTGCGGACAGCGAGAGGAGTCAAGAGGCCCTCGTTGCAAACGAAAAATGTAAAAACTATAAGAAGTTCAGTGACAAAAAGAGTGATATTTGTAACTATTGCAAGAAAAAAGGACACTGGGTGAAATCTTGCAAGAAGTGGATAGCTGATGGAAAACCACCCAAAAATATGGAGAGAAAAGTCCAAAATAGTACAGCTATACCCACTAGCACAACACTTATGTCTACAGATATTGAAGTAAGTTCACTTGAGTCAAATTCAGCAGATTGGTGGATAGATAATGGTGCAACAAAGCATGTAACAAACTGTTCAAATGTTTTCGTAAATTTTGAACATTTTAAACATCCTTGTATCATAAAAGCTGCCGGCAAAGAAAGTCTAAATGCAGTTGGAAAAGGTACCATAAACATAATGTCAACAGTAGGAGATAAATGTGAAGAGATGACGTTAAGTGACGTATGGTATGTTCCAAATATTTCCAAGAATTTATTTTCCGTTTTATCTGCTCATGATAAAAATGTAAATAGTAAGTTTAGATCGTCACCTACAGAATGTTGGTTTGAGATTGCTGGAAGAAAAGTTTTACACGGGACTCGTGATTTAGGTGGAACCCTATATAAAGCAGCAATAAAATCAATTGTACCAGAGCAAAGAGCTGAAGTAAACGCAGTAGAAGCCAATCATTCATTGCTACAGTTGTATCATGAAAGGTGGGGTCAAGAGGGCATTACCATTAGACTTGACGATGACTTATGTGAGCCTTGCATTTATGGAAAAGCTCATCGCCAACCGTTTGGGACAAGAAAAACAGCAACACAGCTAGGTGAACTAATGTCATCAGATGTATGCGGACTTTTTCACGAATCGTTTCAGAAGAAGCGATATTTAGTAGTATTTAAGGATAGTTATACCAAATTTCGTTATGGCTATGTTATTAAGGAGAAGTCAAAAGTAAAAACAGCTCTAGAAAACATGATAGCACATGCGAAAACAACAGGTCATTCGATTAAAGAGTTATTGAGTGACAATGGAGGAGAGTTTGACAATAAGGAGGTTAGAAATATTTTGTGTAAAGAAGGTATCACACAGAGGCTAACAGCTCCCTACACGCCACAGCAAAATGGTGGAAGCGAGAGAGCAAATCGCACAATAGTTGAGATGGCTAGAACGTTCAAATATTCAAATCCAGATATACAATTCCCTAAAGCAATATGGGCAGAGTTAGTTAGTACTGCCATATTTATTCTAAATAGAACAGGTAAATCATCTGTAAATGGTGTTAGTCCTTATGAATTATGGTTGGGAAAGAAGCCTAGAATAAAACATTTTAGAATAATTGGATCAGTCTGTTACGCTCATATTGCAGTTCAAAAGAGAAAGAAGATGGACCAGAAAGCAGTAAAAGGGTCTCTGATTGGATATGATGGAGACGAACGTTATAGAATATGGATAAAAGAAAGTCATAAAGTTATCTTATCCAGAGATGTAAAATTTCAAGAAAGAACAGGTGAATGCATACCGAAAATCAAGCTACCTTTACGGGACAAAGAGATTCAAGAAGGAACAGATGACAAGAAAGTAGAATGCGAAACCGAAGAAGAAAGTTTCCCAAAAGAAGACAATGATGGTGAGGAACAACAAGGTACATCGACCAGAACGCTTAGAGATAGGTCAATGCTAAGGCAACCTACACGTCTAGAGGACTACATAATGTCTGCAGAAGATCTAGCCAGTATAATCACTCCTGAGACGTTTGAAAAAGCCCTTCAAAGTAAAGAAAGTACTAAGTGGAAAGAAGCCATGAGCAGAGAGTTGGTTTCGTTAAAAGAAAATGAAACATGGGAAATGACTTATTTACCAGAGGGAGTTAAGCCTTTGCCTTGTAAATGGGTTTTTCGAATTAAAATGAACCCAGATGGTAGTATAGAAAAATACAAAGCCAGATTGGTAGTAAAAGGATTCAATCAGCGACAGGGCATTGACTACAGCCAAACTTTTAGTCCAGTAGCTAAGTTGGGAACCATTCATTCAATTCTAAACATTGCGGCAAGTGAAAGGATGTATCTTGCACAGTTTGATGTATCTACCCCATTTTTATATGGAGAGCTAGAGGAAACTATTTACATGAGTCAGCCAGAAGGATTTAAAGATGGTACAAATAGGGTTTGTAAGCTGAAAAGAAGTCTATATGGTTTGAAGCAGGCTCCAAGATGTTGGTATAAGCGCTTTGGATGTTTTCTAATAGATTTAGGCTTTAAAGTCAGTAATGCCGATCTATGTTTGTACATTCGTGAAAGAAATGGCAAGAAACTCATGTTGGTTTTATATGTTGATGATGGATTGACAGTGGCAACCGATCAGCGGGACTTGGAAGATTTTTTAAAAGAGTTAGAATTAGAGTTTAAAATCACAAAGAAGTCGGCAGTGTATTATCTAGGACTGGAAATTGATCAGAGGGAGGATGGAAGTATCAAAATCAGTCAGAATACACATGCAAGGAAGATTTTAGAAAGATTTAACTTTTCTGAGTGCAAGCCAGTTTCCACACCAATGGTAAAATGTACAGAAGTTTTAAAATCAGGGAAAGAAAGTGAAAAGATTCATAATTTCTCATACAGGCAAGCAGTTGGTGCGTTAATGTATTTAATGCTTGGAACCAGGCCAGATCTAGCCTATAGTGTAGGATTTTTGTCAAGATCCTTGGAAAATCCAACAACAGAAGATGTTTCAAGAGTAAATCGAGTGTTTTGTTATATAGCAGGCACTCTTAATTTGGGTATAGTTTATAGTCCAAATTTTAATCAAGGAACTCTTGAATGTTTTAGTGATGCAGATTTTGGAGGATGCACAAAAACGGGTCGGTCAACTTCTGGAGTAGTTGTATGTTATGCAGGTGGTGCAATTTCGTGGCTAAGCCAAAGACAAGCAATGGTGGCAACATCTACGACAGAAGCTGAAATTGTGGCAGCAAATGAAGCAACAAAAGAGATTATTTGGTTATGCAGATTATTTAAGGGAGTTAGTCCACTGAAACATGTGCCTATTTTACAAGTCGATAATTCTGCAGCAGTGAGACTAGCTGAAAATCCAGAGTTTCACCGCCGAACCAAGCACATCTCCATTAAACATGAGAGAAAGTTTCAGAAGGAAAGCTTGCAGTAGAACAAATACCAACTGAGCATCAAGTAGCAGATATAATGACAAAAAGTTTATCCAGACCACGTTTACAAGGGTTTTGTCATCAAATGGGACTTATTTAGTTTTGAGGTGAATGATCCATAATTTTACTTAACAAGGGAAAGTGTTAAGGTTAACAAAATGTTAAAGTAAAATTATGTATCATTAGTTTTTTATTGCCTCATATAAAGACTAGTTTAAAGTTGTTACTGTAACAATAAAAAGTTTACAGGTTTTAAAGAATTTAAATGTCACTAAATGTTATGTTAAACTTCATGCAATTTTTATCTATTTTTCTCATATTTATTAAAGTTATTTACAATAAACCGACTTTCTATCTACAAATCTAACAGTTCATTCATTTTCCAAAATTAAAAAAGTAAAATAATATAATTTTGAAATGTGTGACAGATAACAATTTGTCAAGTAAGGTATATTTCCAGGGTGGCTTTCCAGAGACGAAAATTTTTGTGCTTCACGCTCCAGGGCTTGAAGCTCTTGAACTGCTCTAAAAAGTTAGTCACTGGAACGCATCCTTAGACCAGGAAAGATAGATACTTTAAGAAATTTTAAAATTTCGTTGTTTTTAACCTTTCTTGGCTTTATAATAATAATCTCTTTTTCATATCTAATTCCATTTTAAATAAATAATTTTAAAAATCCATCCTTAACCATAAAAAACACGTTTGAAGCACAAAAACCAAAAGAGGGGTTGGTGCATGAGGGGCCAGGGGAAAGAAAAACGGAGTAGCTCAGGTGCATAACACTTTCCGTCACTGGAACGCCATAAAGTAGAACGAAATGCTCCTGAGCTACTCGGGAGCGCTCTGTTTGCGTCACTGGAAAGCCACTCAGGTGATCCAGATACGCAAAAGCCAACATCACACTGGGAAAAATTAGGTGTACGAGATTTTAATTCTGTCACTGTACATACTAGTAAAAATAAACAGAACAAGAAGAGGATGCCGTAGCACGTTAAATTGAGCTTAAACGCGATTCGCTGCCGTTTTTTAAATATTTGTTTGGGAAAAAAGTTGTATATAGAAACTTCTTTCCAAAACAAATATTTTAAAAACGGCAGCGAATCGCGTTTTAGCTCAATTTAACGTGCTACGGCATCCTCTTAATAACCAAATAAACCTGGAAAAGTAAAAATTATATTATGTATTGCATAAAGAGTATTTTAATTTTTTGCGTTTATTTAGCTATATAAATAATAGGGGTGATAGAGTGAGCCAAAATAATGTTAGTACTCCATCTAAAAAAGTTTTATCGCTTCGTTAGGGAGATATTGACCTTCAAAGTTAGAATAAAAAATGTATTTCATTTATAAGTTTTGAACGGTTGAAAGGACAATAATGATATTTGGTCATTTAAATTAGCTCATACCAATGCTTTTTTCCGTAGGCAAATAATTGCTCAGTAAGTCATAATTATACAGGGTGAGACGATTTTTTTCGTTTATTGTATGCATTTTTACAGAGGTAAAAAATTGCCATTTGGTTTGACCGTTTAATTCCTTCATCATTTTTGTACAAAAAAGGTATACTTTGTTTAAATCTATATCTTGGACCGTTTTTCATAAAATTGCATTTTAAATCCAGACAAACCCTCATTTTGTTAGTAATAAAAAATTCAATTTTTTAAGAAAATTATTAAAAGATTTCAGAATTATTAAAAAACAGTCTTTATTTGTATTATAAAGGTCAAAAGGCACACCATTTTTAATTATTTTTACTACCTTTAAATAATTTCCTTAAAAAAATGATTTTTTATTACATACCAAATAGGGGTATGTCTGGTTTTTAAAATGCGATTTTATGAAGAACGGTCCAAGATATCAATTTAAATGAAATATACCTTTTTTGTATAAAAATGATAAAAGAATTAAACGGTAAAAGCAATATGTCAAATTTTTCACCTCTTTAAAAAATACATACTGTAAACGAAAAAAATTCGTCTCACCCTGTATAATTATGACTTACTGCGCAATCATTTGCCTATAAAAAAGGCATTGGGTTAAGTTAATTTAAATGTCCAAATATCATTATTATTGTGGCAACAGTTCAAAAGTTATAAATGAAATACATTTTTTTATTCTAACTTTAAAGGTCAATATCTCCCGAACGAAGCGACTTTTTTATGAGAAGTACTAACATTATTTTGGTTCACCCCTATCATTTTGACCTCACCTTTCCGGACGCCCTGTATAATAATGGTCTCGTTCCAAATGTGGTTCTTTTTAATGCCTTATTCCATTTTTCTTTTATTTTGGCCACATCATAATTTTTGTACGTCAATATTGTCTGTATATTAGCATCAATTACTATAACATAATACCAACGACAAAATAATTACAGTGTGTATATCAGCCAAAAGGAAATAAATTCCATAATTAATTTTCAAAAAAAAAAAACGTTCAGACACGACAATTGGAATTTTAAGTTGCGCATTTTTATAAACAAAAAAAAAAAATTACAGGGTGACTCATATAACGGTGGCTAATACCAACTTTCTTATTTTAAATACATTACCCTGTATACTATTTAATATTTTGATTCTTTAGAACATTCTTAACACATTTTGTATTTAATACCTATCATGAAATGTTTCGGAAATAATATGCTTTCAGATTTACTGCAAAAATTCGCTACAACACTCAATATTTATTTCACATTTAGGTTTTGATAATGAGAAAGTAAGCAAAATAAAAAAATAATTTCTTACTTCTTTTTACTGATGAAATAAAAAATATATATTTATTAATGTATCATATTTAGGAAGAAATTAGGATACAAATAGTTAATTTGTCGGTAAATTTGTAATATATGCGCATTGTCAACGTCAATTATAAATGTTTACATTAAACTTTTTAATCGGTTTTTAAACTGACATGTGCCTTAGGAGCTATATAGCTTTTCTAGGTGGGCCACGTGTGATGTTGTTAGAAGTGCAACCCGAGAAGAAACATAACGAGAAGCGACAGCTAGGCCTCCCGCCAAAATCGTTTATCTATAGAGTATGCGCGAACCAAGGTGTGTTTCCGTCAAACATATCAGCTGTTTCCCCTTTCCACTTTAGTTAGCGAGCTTATGTGCTTCGGATGTGTTGATCGAGTTAAAATCCGTTGTTGTGTAGTGTGCTAATTTTGGAAATTAGTTTAAGAGCGTAGTTGTGAAGAAATTTTGAGATTTGTATACCTATCCTGTATATAATGTATTTTCTAAACTATTATCATGTTAGGATATCATTGTGCTTACCGCAGTTACCCATCTAAAACAGAAGAAGAAATAAGTCTTTTTCTTTTCCCAGGGACCATTTTTGGTATGTATAAACATGATCGTCTAATAATTACTCATATACAACAGAATACCACATTATGTCTGAAATGAAATCAAGAAACTTTTGTTGTTATTGATTTCCATAAAGGAAAAAAAGCTTGGTTTATGCAGAAAAAATAAATTTGGTTTTAGCTATTAGTTTTAATTTTAGCCTCAATATTTTCATGGGTTTAGGTCGTAATTTAATTTTAACCTAGAAAATGAAGCTTTTGGAAATTTAATCTTGTATTTGATACTGTACTTAAAACTTAGCTTTAATCATAAATAAACGTTGAAAATTGGAATGATTTCTTCAAAGCGTCAAAATTTGAAAACCACATAACCTTACAATTTTCCTCAAAGCTTGGTTTATTCAGAAGAACTTAAATTTAGTATTAGAATTAGCTTTAACTTTAGCCTGAAATATGTTCATGAGTTTATGCATATAGGTCATAATTTAATTTTAACGTAGAAAAATATTCTTCAGAAATTTAAGCCTTTTGGAAATTCGTTTCTGTGTTCGACACGGTTCTTTAAATTTAGCTTCAAAAATGCATAAATGTTAAAAATTAAATGTTTTTCTTTAAAGCGTTAAGATTGAAAAACACCATAACCTCAAAATTTTAAATTTACAGAAATTCTAGGTCATTTCTTTATACCAATGATAATGTTAAGCTTTTGCGCACCCTGCATAAAAACTCAAAATTTTCTCTTTGTGAGTCGTATTTCTTTTACAAGTAATTTTTTTATAATCAAAAATTACTTTTTGCCAAAATATTATTTTTTTCTGTGCATTTGTGATCTTGTAAACCCTATATTCGTGAAGTCTGTAGTAAATTTTTAGGCTTCCTCTTAGCCTATCCTATTGCACTTGCTTTAAGAAAAATACATTTTGCGTTATCTATGACACTTGGACTCCTATACCATAAAGCACAATATTTCGTAGCAAATAGAAAAAAGGAATCATAAATAATTAATATGTAGAAATTAAAAAAAAACAAGTACCTTAGGCCTCGGACTAAACTTCGCCGAACAATTTCATTAGTTTTCTCAGTGTAGAGACTGTTTGTTTACAACTTATAGTTATTTTTCTCGAAAATAAGGTGTGTTTACGTCAACAGTGTCAAACTCGAGGTTATGAAAATTAGACCTCAAAACTTCAAAGGAGCCGACATTAATGTCGCTTCTCGTTATTGCTTTTTCTCGGGTGCAACCTCGTGAAGAAGAAAAAGTATGCAAATAAATTGTTTATACCTGGATTTTCAAAGTGCTTTTTGCAGCATTTAAACATGCATTTTAATAGTTTGATTTTGTAAGAAAATCGAAGGCTTTAATATGGTTTAGAGTAGGACAACATCGAAGCCTCTACCAAATAGGGCAGCAGATTTTTTTAAGTAATCGAGGTTAAGCTGGCATATGGCTAGAAATGGCAACGATATATCGATTATTTTCAATATCGATACAACGGAAATCAAATATCGATAATCTTCATCGATATTTTAACTTCTCGATATATCGATATTGAATATTTTCAATATTTTTAATAAATGAGACAAAATTTAAAAGCGATTTTTTTACTTAAATTTTTAAAACTGTCAGAAATATTGTATAGTAAAATTTTAAAAAAAATGTAATATAAAATAATTTATCGATATTTTTCTCTCTAAAATATCGATATATTGCTCTTCGATATATCGATAATAGCGAAAAATATATTTATCAATACCAATATGTTTTACGATGTTTTTTTTTAATTTGACATTCCTACATATGGCCTAGTAATAGCGCCAATAATATACCAGCCTAAATTCAAGTAGAGTTCAAATGTTGTAAGAATAACAACGCGACGTCATAACCTTAATGGCTCCCAACTTCACCCTCCCCTAAAGACGGGACAATTTGCATGACAACGGTACCGAAGACCGAAGAGTAAAAGTTCCAAAAAAATCGATGTTTAATGCCCCAAACAAGTCGGTGTTTAATTCACCAAAACTATTTTTATTTTTAATATCATAATATTTAACTATGCTACTTGACTGACAGTTGAAATAGGCGGGGACCGAATACCGAACTGATGTGATGTGGTGACATAGCAGTGTTTTTCTTAGAGCGTTCGATCTTTATATTCCTTTTAACTTGTATAACTGTTTCTGAACCTTAGCGATTCTGCCGAATTTTTCTACTTATGTTGCCGTTCCATATACGGAATATTATAAAAGGCATTGGATACGGGAACGTTATGTTTATAAAATGGCTAAAAAGTTAATCACTATAATTCTTTAATAATATCTTTGAAATTACGTTTATTGTTAGGCATGATATTTTGGTTTGTTTTATTAATGACTGTCGTTTGTATATTTCATTAAATGCAAAATGTAATATTGGGGCTTTTATTATAAATATTTATAAACAGTAGCGTAGCTAGGCGTAGACGGTCGCCTACGGCCTTGCACCTGAGGGTCCTCGCGGTTAAGGGCCTTACACTTGAAGTTGAAGGGAGTAAATGTGAGGCCAACTAAGACATATGTAGTATAGTAGTATATAGTAGCTCAAACGGTAACACATTGTCATTTTATAACTTTGTGCAAGATAAACAGTTATAAGCATCGTTAAGCTGAAAAAGAGCAAAAGCTCTGACCCAAGTACCAGAGACCATTAATTACTGGTGGCTCTTCTGGGGAACGATCATGAGGACCAAAAACTACTCCCAGGGCTATATTCCCCACCGGGTATTGAATTACATTGGCCACACAAGATCTTCGTTCGCACCACCAGGCTTTGCCGAACCCACCACTCCCGACTTGGAAGGCCAGGGGGCTGAGTGAATACAGGATTAGGTAGCACAGCGTGCAATGACCCATAACGCTCGAGTCCAGGAGCTATGGATGGCTTGTCTACCAGTGGATCCCATACACACCATGCGATGTTACGGGTACCCAACCCAGACTGGTAGGACTGGAGGGACTGTCTCACGTCGATCATGTACATTTTCAAAGCTCATCCTCGGCTCCTTCGTCACTGGCTACGACTCCTCAAACCGACTTCCGTATAGTTCACTCTGCGTGACTCTGCTCGGACGAACACATCACAGTTATAAGCATGATAGAAAAGATGTACTTTCTCTATTTTTAAAGGTGAGGACCTTTTTTTTTGTTGACAACTTTATTTTATTTTCTATTTCATCTTCATCAACAAAGGGGGCCTAGCAGATAGAAGTTCGCCTACGCCTGTATATGCCTACGCTACGCCACTGTTTATAAATATACTTTGCAAATATATAAACTACTGTTGTAACGTAACGTAGAATTGTGAATATTTACAACAACATGTGTTGTTAACACTTGTTACTTCACTAATATAAATGGATAAAAATGTGTATGAACTAGTTTTTTTTCTGTATATTATCTCAAATTTTTTTAGATTGCTCTTTCAGTTAAAAAAGCCAATGAAGATTATGCTCCGATGGAAGAAGGAAAAGAAGCTCATTGGGAAGTAGTTGAACGAATTCTTTTCCTTTATGCGAAATTAAATCCTGGACAAGGGTATGTCCAAGGTATGAATGAGATAATTGGACCTATATATCATGCGTTCGCATCTGATCCAGATGTAGCACTAAGAGGTAAGAAATTTTATCCATTAAGAAAGCTATGTCCCATTATTTATTACAAATAATGCACTTACAGAAAGGTTTCCCTCTCTTGCCCATCGTCGGGTGTGGGGGATTTATCGCTTTTTATAGGTACTTCCATGGCTTCTGCTCTGAAGAATTGTCCAGTATAGTTCCTCCACTCACGGTTCCCAACAGAGAAACTCGTGGTTCCGCGCGTATGCATCCCTATACGGTCCAACTGGACAGGCCCCGAACTTTCCACTTTGTTCGTTCTTTTATCCCTAGAGTTTCTAGATTGTGGAACCTGCTGCCAGCGGAGGTATTTCCTTCCCTCCCCAAATCTTCAAGTATTTAAGTCCCGTGTCAACAAACTTCCTCTTACCTCGCTTAAGACACCCATGGTACGTTAGTATTTAGGCTTTTAGCCTTCATGGTTTGTCCAAAGATAAAAAAAGGCATTTACTAAGAAATACACATTGCAACAATGACGCTATACATTTTTTATTATAGGATCGACATTGATGTAGGAGAACCTAATTACGTTTTTTAATTTCTATGGTATAAAATATAGACCTATAAAGTCTCATAAATCGCAAACAAATAATTGCGATTTTAAAAAGGTTGTCACAGCACTAGCACGACCGCACCCAGCCGTTCTGTCGCCAAGGAGTTACGAAAGGTATGATTCCGAAATGCGCGGCAGACAGCGAACTGCTGAAGCAAGCGCCAAATTGACTTTTTAATTCTACAATCTCCATAACCATATTTTCGCCATAAAAGTTTTCAAATTATCATAATATAATCAACTGTTTATGAAATCGCGAAAATTAATGCTTTCAAAATTATTTCATTAGATGACCTCATTTTTAATTTAAAGTCGTTTACAACAGAAGTTAATTTATTCTATTTTAAAAATTTAGTAATTTTGGTATGGATGCTATACTGTTACATTAGGTTCTTTCATATTTTCACTTTATTGTAATAATAAAAACCACCATAAGAACACACTTGACATATGAACTGTCAATACATTTCAAAACATCCCCCTGCAAAGGTTTTGAAATACTTTCAATAAAAGACATTTGTGACGTCATAACATTAAATAATTTCGACGCGAAAATAGAGGGATATTTTTCTAATTCTTCTGTCTTACAACTGCTAACAAGCTTGTCTAACAGCTGACGTCATTATAATGTAAATCGAACAAATAAAAGCGCTTACCGCCAATGACAAATGACATAAAAAAATAAATAATAGTTTAACAAAACTAAAAAAACACGCTTTTATATGCAACCGAACTAAAAATTAGAAAATAATTTTTCATTACAAAGAGTTTGTCACTTCAAAGTAAAAAGCGTGGGGTGCTTAATATATTAAATGTTATAATTATTCTATTTGCAAATATCTATGAGGGAAAAGTTATGAAAAAATAGTAAAATGCACCCCACGCTTTTTACTCTGAAGTGACAAACTCTTGTAATGAAAAATTATTTTCTAATTTTTAGTTCGGTTGCATATAAAAGCGTGTTTTTTTAGTTTTGTTAAACTATTATTTATTTTTCATTTTTAGTTCGATATATCAATTAGTTTTTTAAAATAAATGCTCCAGTTTATTCACTAAAAAATTCCTTCGCCATTTTGTCAAGAGTAGTATTAGGGCATTTATTTATCCTGGCGGTCCTAATCAGGATAACGAGATACTGTTTTTAAATTATTGCATTGTCATCGGTCCTTGATACGTGTGCAAAGTTTCAAAGAAATTGAATCGCTGGAAGTTGGTAAAAATTAGGCTCAAAGATTCCGTTACATAGATAGATAGATAGATAGATAGATAGTTACAACCCAAGCTAATAAAAGCGTGTTAATAATAATAATAATATAACCTAAAAAATGGCAACATCAGATTTAAAACAAAAATGCGCAATATCTTTAATGGCAGGTAAATTAATCCTTTACATGGTTTTTCACACATACTATTGTTAATGTTATTAGTATACATTTAGTCAATTTTATTTGACTTTTTATCCTGTTATACGGTGGTTAGACATCTCCCGACGCCGCTAACAACCGCTGTGAGCTGCTGTAAGACTGACGTCATTGATTTGTCAAAAAATGAAAGTGCTTACAGCTGCTGTAAGCAGCTAACAAAGAAAATATCCCTTAGAATTATTTTAAATTATTTGAAATAATTTCACGTGAAAATATGGTTCATGTAAATTTCCGTCGTACATATAGATCTTATTGCAAAGAAATCACAAATACAAATAGTTCAGTTTTTTCAGTTAAACTCTTTTTCAAAGGATTTAAGTGTTTCGTCACATTACGTGACGTCATATAGAGATTAGGTCAGGTCGTATATTATGACAAAAAAAAAATGTTGACGTTTCAATTTAGACGTTAGAATAGTTATTAAACTGCTTTATTCAAATATCGAAAACCTTTCATGACAATTATTGACATTTGACTGATTTCTGAGGTTTTATTTCGACTTACTACGTCAGTGACGTACTTTTTTGTCACCCTTAGTTTAGACGGTATAAAGAGAGAACAACAAAGTATGACAAAACAGTTAACAGCTTTGGTGCAAAGTATACCAGTTTACCGCGTGATGAACGTGTCAACCTAATTATTATTAGAATCTTTACCTAAATTATGTTTGTCTATACAGGGTGTTCGGTAATTAATGGTACACAGAAAAACCACAGATTCCTTATGTCAAAATATTAGGAATAAATCACACATACCTATAACCAAAAGTTGATAATAGGAAAGATACAGGGTGTTAGAGTGTGGAAAAAGTACTTTTAATTTAAATGCCTTTAAAAACAGCGTATTAGTCATAACTACAACTGCCTCATGATAAACGAATGATTTAATACATTCTTCCATATACTTTTTGGTTGCACTAAACCACTCAAATGCAAATATCTTGAAAACGATTGCTCGGAGCCAATCTTTCAAAGTAACCTTTTTTTGTGAAGAAAGCATAGGGTAGTTTATTGGTTTACTTAAATGGTACATACAGCGTAGAACAAAAAGGTTGGGACGTTTTAGATAAATTTAAATAGAGTAGCTAGCCCCTCCCCCGCCCTTGTTTACACATAAAAATTCATATTAAATCTGAATAGCTCATGTCAAAAATCCCCTAAATACCGAGTTTCACCAAAATATTCGAAATATATCAAAAATTATGGAAAAAATAAAAATATATATTTTTTATTTTGCACCCTGTAGGTAGCTTCCCAATATCAACTTTTGGATATAGGTATGTTTGGTTAAATATTAATATTTTGACATAAGGAATCTGTGGTTTTTCTGTGTACCAATAATTAGCGGACATCCTGTATTATTAAATTATGTCTATGTCTATAAATTCAAACCTTTGGGGTACCAAACAAGAACAAATAATTATGTATTTTTGCCGACGTGAACAAACAAGAAAACACCCAATGATAGCATCCCCTTCCGTTAAATCCACGATACATACTAGTTTCATTACAATGTTAAATTATTACCTTGCATCGAGAAAGAAAAGAAGAATTTTTACAACTACTTTATTACTTGGTAATAAAACATATCATATTATATTCACGTAAGTCTAGTAGGTTAATTAACAAACAGTGACTCCAAAACAACAATGTATGTTTTAGAATATGCAGAGGCTGATAGTTTCTTTTGTTTTACAAACCTGATGTCCGAAATTAGAGACTTTTTATAAAGACCTTGGATGAGACTGATCATGGAATCAATAAGATGATGAGTAGAATGTTAGTCCAGCTCAAAAATAATGATTTAGACGTTTGGTTAAGATTCCAACAGCTAGATTTAAAACCACAATATTACAGTTTTAGGTAAAGTTAATGCTCTACAACCGCTGGCATATATGCTTTAAAAGCTTATTAACTATTTGTTTGGTTAAATTTCTGTTTGTAATTATATCTGGAAGATTATTTTAATGGTTTTTAGATGGATAACTCTCCTTTTATCTCAGGAATTTCCCCTGCCAGATGTACTAAGGATATGGGACTCATTGTTTTCAGATGAAAATCGTTTTGATTTTCTTATTTATGTGTGCTGTGCTATGATTGTGTGAGTATAGAGTTTATCCACATCTTATGTATACAGAGTGCACCAAATACACTGATCCAATAGCTATTAATGTTAATACACATCTTTTTCTTTTATTTTTTAAGTTAGGTTTAGTTGGATCTTATGGGTCTTAACTTTTTAAATAGTATTTATGTAACAAGTACATAAAGAGATACCTTTCTTTTACAAATGGGTTTTGATAGCACAAGCCGTTAGGTGAGTGCGGCAGTCCCATGAGAAAGACGAACTAACTAAACGACAAAAGATATTTTTTCTACGACCAAAAATTCCCAGATTAACATGTTATGCATGTTTTATTTATTTATACTTATTTATTAATTTTAATATTCATTGCAAGGCCATTATATTGCAAAAATCGAGGACTGCTTTATTTTTAAGAGGTAATTATTCTCTTCATAATTATGCATTTATGTATTTAGGAAATTTTCAGAAAATTGTTATACTTTATTTCTGTAAAAATAATATTAAAACAGTGTAAACTAAATTTCTGAGTCATTAAAATTCATTATTTATATTATTTAACAATAATTTCTAATAAATTTATTTGCAAACTGTTAAATTTTAAACTTAGTGGCACATGAAGTAAAAACAATTGGTAAAGAAAAATAAAAATAAAGGTATTGCCTGGCACAGTTAAAAAAAAGGTACTTTTTTCTTAACATTTTAAGTAGTGTACTAAAATTGAGTACTTTATCATCATGTTAACGATATTTTTTTTTAACGGTCGTGGAAAATATATATTCAAGATTCTCCCAATTTAATTGTAAATCAACTTTCAACTGTTTACCCTATGTTCTATAATATCATAATAAACTGAGTCAACATGTTTATTAAAATATGTCATATATTTTTCAGGATATTACGAAACCAACTACTTGAAGGCGATTTTTCAACTAACATAAAATTGCTTCAGAGTTTTCCTCCGATGGATGTTCAGATTATTCTTTCAAAAGCAGTCGAGTTATCAAAAAGGTTTTTAAAGAAGCATTTAGGCTGTAAATATTATTCATTCTGCTTTTTAAATATGCCATTAAATTTAATGTATAAGGATAAGTAACTTAATACCTGCTATACCTCAAAGGATGTTCAAATTTGTTTTAACTTTTTGCCTAGAATATTTGCTTTTGCATAATTTTATAGTTTTGTTAAATTTTTTATATTAATAAAAATATATTCCTATATTATAACAATTTAAATAAAATGAAAATTTCATTTTTATAATAGTAATTGATTTTAAATAGCAAAGTCAACATCTTCTAACATTAAAAAAGTTGTTTATGTTATTGTGATTTAAATTTGAGTCTTTTTGCTAGTCAAATGTTTAATTACTGAGTGGTTTATTACTTAGGGCAAACCTAATGCAGTAATTTATTAATTTTTGTAAGAAAGCATACTGGCCTACTAGAGGGAATTAAACCGATTTATATTTTTTTAACCTGCCGTGGCTGTGTAAACAAATTACAATATAAAAGAAGTTTAATACATGGTGTTCAAACTTAAGTTGGCACCATTGCAAACTTTTTATTATTGAAGATACGAAGACGCTTAAATCAGTAAAGTTGTAGTATTTTTTTGACCATATGGCCATCCAAATCTGAAAATTATGTTAAATTTTCATTATCTCTACAGCTCCAAGCTATAAGCACTAAGAATTGGCCATGTTTTAAAACTATAAGAGATAGACATATCAAATGTGGTATTTTATTAAAGCTATTAAAATATCCATTTAATAGTGATGTAATATACAGGGGTTTTATTTTCAAAATGCCAGTTTACTATCAAATTCCCAAGGATGGCCATATTTCTGAAAGTATTAAAAATTGGATATAACACATGAGGACTTTTTTAATTCCCTTTGATAGATCTTTCGAATGGTGGTATAATATACAGGGTGTTCCAATTAAAATTATATTTTTGAAATAAATAAAAACCCGATGTTCAATTGTTCTTTTGTTGGCAGCATGTTGATCGGCGGAAAAAATACTATAACTTTTCTCATTTAACCGGCTTCGTATCTCCAATAATAAAGAAGCAATGGTGCCGACTTAAAATTGATTACCCTGTATATTATTATTAGGACTAGGAAAGCAATTATAAATTGATTTCTATGTCTTATCAAAAAAAAGTTAAAGAGCAAAAATAAACACCTACTAACTTTTCTTTTTACTTTATATTTGGGAAAATACTCTCTAAAATACCTTGACTCCACTTTGTACCATCGACAATCGACGTCCCAGGGCGTCACGACGCACAGTTTAGGAAGCCCTGCTTTAAGCTATAAGACATTACATATTATATCCACTATTTTCTAGATTTGGATGGCCATATTTCCAAAACTATAAGATATATAAATATTAATAGAGCTTAAAGCTCTTTTGAAAGATGATATTATATACAGGGTGTTTTATTTTAAAAAGTAGATTTTGTGCAATAAAAAAATACTACAATTTTCCTAATTTAACCGACTTAGTATCTCCAATAACAAAGAAGATAGCAATAGTTCGGACTTAAGTTTGAACACCCTGTATAATTAAATGAAAAATTATATTATCAACATTACCAGTTTGGGACAATGTTTTATGCCTTACTTTATTATTAGATAACGAATATTTTAAAACTGACATTTTGTATGTTTATATGCTTTTAAGAGAGGTAAATTAACCTGCATTTTTTAATCCCAACTTTTATAAAACTTGTCGTCAGTCTTAAGGTTCCAAATTTTTAAACTTCTTTAACGCCAAGAAATAATCATGACTTCTATTTTCTTAAGTAACAGACACCTATCTAGTTATTTGTTGATAAGTTGTCTTCTAATTATTATCCAATTTGGGCAGATTAACAAAAATTGGTATTAAACTAAGTAATAATTGGTCATAAGTGACAAGACTTGGCGAAAACTTTGACATAAATTATATGCAATGTTATACCATCAGTATAAGTCATTGTTTGTCCTCAGCAGAGAATAGTATAAGTGGTAGCTTGTTATTCTGTGTCCTTAGTAATAATTTCTTAAGTTGATGCGTATAGGTTAAGATTTACCCTGTATGTGTCATTTCTTAGAAAAGAAAGTTTGTCCTATTTTAATTTGGTATAAGAACACAAAATGGACATTTTCTTAACTAAAATAAATTGTAAATTTAACTTAATTTAATTACATATTTTATCGATTTTTTTAAAATATACATAATTGCAAAAGTTTTTTATATCATGACACTGTATATACCTGTGACAACTTATAGTAATATCTATAAATTAAAAAATCAATCCCTTAACCAGAACTGATTTATTAAGGGTTTTAAGGTGGAATAACTTAAATTACGTGACATAAATGGATATTTTTATATATAAAAAATGTTTTTTCAAGTTACGAACAAAATTAAAACAGTAAGTATCAATTTTGCCTAAACTTTCTCAAAGAAAAAAAAATAATTAAATAGTTGTTAGAATAGAATAGAATATTGTTTATTGCCAATAAGTACATGATATGTACATAGTTAGTAAATAGTAAATATTTTGGTAAGTACCTTACTATAATAAAGTGCATTGCTTTTTTAATATGATTTTTTTACCAAATCTTACAAAATTAAAATTACAGTTGGCAGATAATTATCTAAAATCTCATCTCAAGCCCATCCATAAAAAATACTTGTTAGTTAAAATGCAACATTGAATGTATTAGAAAATACTCATTTTTATAACTTTAAAGATAGAGGTTAGATAAAATTATAGAAACTCTTTTATATCCTATTAGTTTTTAAGTTGGTTAATATTTACATATACATACATATACAGGATGTCCCGTAATTAATTGGACATAGGTTAATGTAGGGTACCTGATATGAAAATAAGGCGTTTGAGCTCAATATCGCTTAGCAAAATGTTATTGGTTTTCGTTCTACAGGGTGTTAAAACTAATTTTTACCAAAATTTAGTGAAATATCTTGGAATCCACTGGACAGATTAAAGTAAATTTGTTGTACTTTTACTATTTGGGATGACGAATACAAATATGATATCTATTTTGCCATTACCACTAGATGGAGCCACATAAAATAACATTAATTTATTGAAATGGTCATAACTTTTTTGACAGCATTTAATTTTAGTCAAAAAAGGTATACTTCTTTGATCTCCAAAAGCAGACCGTTTTCGAAATAAACGACTTTTTATAAGGTTGCGCACGAACACTCTAAACTTTAATTAACAACGAAAAAGTTAGAAAAGACTATTGATTAAAATAAATGTTTTAAATGTTCACCATCCACTAGGACACATTGTCTAATTCTTTTATTTAAATTTTGCCTAACTCCGAATAATGATTCTTCTTGGGCCCTGATAATATTGACTCCTTTCACAATCTTTTGCCCCAATTCCTGACGGGTTTTTAATAAAAACGTCGTTTATTTCGAAAACGGTCTACTTTTTGGGGATCAAAGAAGTATACCTTTTTGACCAGAATTAAATTCTGTTTTATTATTTCCACTCGCAAATGTGCATACAGGGAGGTCAAAAACGTTATGACCATTTTAATAAATCAATGTTATTGTATGTGGCTCCATCTAGTGGTAATGGCAAAATAGTTATCATATTCGTGTTCGTCATCCCAAATAGTAAAAGTGCACCAAATTTCACTTTAATCTGTCCAGTGAATACCGAGATATTTCACTAAATGTTTGGTAAAAAATTAGTTTTAACACCCTGTAGAACGAAAACCAATAACATTTTGCTAAGCGATATTGAGCTCAAACGCTTTATTTTCATGTCAGGTATCCTACATTAACCTATGTCCAATTAATTACGGGACACCCTGTATATATCTTATACATTTTTTTTTCACATAAATTTATTAATATAGGTGTAGTTAGTAATGAATATAAAATTTTTATATTTAGAAAAATATGTTATTTTATCTAATAGTATCCATGGGGCTTTTTAAAACCAATTTTTTAATTTTTAAAGTCGTTGACCAAGTATGAATTAAAGGTCGGTAGACCAGTCAACTTGTGCCAACTTGGCCTTTGTCATAAAAGAATATTTATTGCTTCCATTTAAATTATTAGTTAATAAAATTTTGTAATATTTTAATTTTGTTTTAAATAAAATTATTTTTCCAAAATAAAAAAAAGTGTTTTATTTTTTAGAATCAAAATGTTACACTTCAAGCTAAACTTATTTAAGCTGTTAGATTGGAACAAGTATCCCGATTCAGTAATTATTAAAAACCATCTGTAAAATTATGGAACGAGTACGGAATTTTACTCATTTCCACGAGTATTTTGCAGCACAAGCCGCAGGCTAGTGCTATAATTCATATGACATGGAAATCACTATTCCATGCGAGTTGCTTACTATAATTTTTCCATGACTATTAATATATCACTGAAAAACATTTTAAAAACAACTTTCTTGTGTATTTATATCAATATAAATACAAATTTAATGTTTCCCATTTTTGACAGATTATTTGTCAGCCATGGCATACGCGATATTATAGCCTACTGCATATTTTTTCCGAATGTGATTGATTTGATTAGTTGATTTTACATACCTATTAGATATTTTTATACTCATATATCTGACTTAAAAATAATGACCTTGACTGAAGAGTCATATTTAGAAAACGAGGTTGTTGAAGATCTACAATGTGTCCAAGATAATGAGGGCCAGTATGGACATCTTGGAAATGGTAAGAAATACGAAGTCAGTTAAATAAGTTGGGGTTTTATGTGCCTAATAATATGCCGTCTAGAAAGTTTTAAAATTCCTAGTATTTCCGGAGGTATCCGAAAAAAACAAAAAATAAGAAATTTGTTATATTTTTTTCCAGCCAAATATCAAATTGCAATATTTTAAAGCTCATTTAAAATAATGATAGTTAATTGCAAGTCAGGGCTTAACTCACACATATTTCTTTATATTTTCTTATGTAGAATCTGTTCTAAAATTTTCTTAACAAAATTTCGTAACACTTAGTATATTACCAGCCTAAGAGGAGTAGGAAAAATTAATTTAAATGGTGGCAACCCCTACTTGCGGCTAAATTGAAGATACAGCAGTTTAGGTAACCACGACTTATCCACAACTCTTATGAACGTGTCATTACAAACTTTTTAGTCCTTAGAACCTTTAGGTCCTTTTCACACAACTGTTTTTAAAGTCTTGGCCATTATAACTTCAAAACTACTACTTTGAAATTTTTCCCACTATTTCTTTACATAATTTAGGGGGTGATACTGGAGAGTTTATTTAAATTTGTCAATATTTCCAATTTTTATGAAAACAAATAAGCCTATTTTTTCTCACTTAAGTGCTTTCAATAAGTAAAAAAAAAAATGAATTTTCAAAAAAACCGTTCAAAAATGGAACTTGGATTTTTTGATTCCACATGATCCAGCACCAATATATGACGGTCAACACACAAAAATTGTGTACGATATTCTTATTTTATATTTTCATCTCAGTTTTATTGTACAATTGAGTTTAATAAGTAAATTTTGACTGTGTACTAAAAAATGAAAAATTATAAAAATGTATGTACCTTCGGGCATGAATTAATCATATATCAGCCCTTAAGATACTACCAAAGAATAACCAGACTATCAATGCACACATTAATACTACCGTCCAATGAAAAAGCACCGAATGTTATATGGATTATAATATGCACTTACGGTGTTTTTCCATTGGACGGCAGAATAGTAATTTAAAAAGATAAACTTTGGTTCGCACATTAATAAAAACTTGTTTATTTTAAAATGTTTATTTTTATTTCTATACTTTTAAAAGTTAAATCAGGGGAGTTTAATGAGTTTTTAAGTTATACAACATTAACAATACAAAACACATTTTTAATCGATCAGCTACTAGTAGTTGCACCTCCTTTATTATAGTTAGCTACTGCTTGCTGCGCTCTTGATAAATTAACTAGCTCTGATTTACCCGCTTTTGCTCTCATTTCTTCCTCAACAGCCTTATTTACAGTCTTCGTAATAATCTGTTTAAGCTTATGAGCTTCTTGACTTTTATGTTTTTTCTGCTTTATGGGAGCATCTACAAAAATATATGGGTAGTCAAAGAGCAACTGATTCTGACGGTGCTGACTGAGCGCACGAATTCGGAAGTCGAAACGTTTCGTTTTCGAGATATCCATCATCAAACTAGTAATTTACACTAACCTTATTTTCACTATATTCCGCCTTCTTTTGCACAAAATTTTTATAAAACACTAAATTGCCACACAATATTTTATAAACACCTTTTAAAAACCTGTTTTTTATTTATTTTACACGTTTTTTTCATTAAATTGAAAATAATTTACCCATAAATGCTGCAACCATAAATACAATATGTAGATGTATTTATGGTTGCATACACGAGTTTGTTTAAAGTAAAGCTTTTAAATTAATATAATTAATAATAAAAAAATGTTTTTAAAGGGTTTTTTGATGTTAAATGAAATATTGTGTGCCATTTTAGTATTATAATATGAATTTTGTGCAAAAAGAAGGGGAATATAGTGAAAATAAGGTTAGTTCAAATACCTACCTTGATGATGATATATCTCGAAAACGAAACGTTTCCGACTAAAAATTCTTTCGGATTCGTGATCAGCGCCCCAAAAACCCCCGTATACCAAATTTCGTCAAAATCGGAGTTGCTCCCACTTTCTAGACAATTATTACCAAAATATGTAACTAATTAAAATGAAAAATAATGATAATTACAGTAAACACAAATATAATTAAAAATATAATAGTATCATGCTTGTTCTCAAAATGTATGTAATTTAATTTTGCTTACTTGCCCTTCTAGTAACAGCTGAGCCTTTTTTGTTGTTTTTCTTTACGTTTGGTGGTGGTTTTGTTTTAACTTTTAATTTTCCCTGAGCCATTTTTAAAATATAATAAGTAATATAATAAAAAATCCACAATCAAAACCAAAACTCCACCAATAACTTTCTAACCTCATTTTTTTAACTAATTGAACTACGAATAAAATAGAAATAAGTTTTGATTCACTTGTTTTGAGGCATTTTTTAATGTTAAACATTCTACCGACTGGTCGAAGGTTAAAGGCCAGAATTACGCCCTGCTGTCCATGAGAGCAGTTGTCCACTCGCGGATGATAATTCAGCGTTGATTGGCGGGAAAAGCATTTTAAATTTGCACTAACCAATTATAACGCTGAATTATCATCCGCGAGCGGAAAACCGCTCTCATGGACAGCCGGCTTTAAAGGTCGATTTATCACTGATCGATTTTCACTATATAGGGTGTTTCTTAACTATGGTTGGTCCGTTGAAATATTACATTAGGGGTAACAATTTGGGGAGAACGCAATTTTATTTTTAGTTGTCATGAGGGGTCAAAGTAAAGTTACATTGAAGTTTGCGCCGTTGCGCCACCCTTGTCCTGCGGCCGCCATCTTGGAAAAAGGGTGAAAAAACGGTATTTATTATTTATATGAAGAACTGTTGATCACACAAAAAAGTATTAATTATTTATTGTTTAAATTAAATTATCTTTAATTTTGAGTTAGTTAATTTTTTTCCTAAGACTAAAAATTAAAAAGTTATTAACGAAAATTAGGGTTGGCGACCCCACAAACTTAAATTTAACATTACTTTGACCCCCTCTTGATAACTAAAAAGTAAAATTGCGCCCTCCCCAAATTGCACGCTAAGGCTATAAAAATGTAACATTTCAATGGACTAGGTACGAAACTTGAGAGGTGATTTCTTATGTCTTTTTATGTTAATTTTCTAGAAACTTACGGCAACTCCATTTTTGATGAAATATAATATAAGTGGTTTTTTTTGGGCGGTGATCACAAAACAGAGCGTTAATGTTTTTAAAAAGGTCGATACTTTTATATAATATCTTAAAAACTCTTCAACCGATTTAGATGAAATTGTGTACACTTATTTAATGTAATAAGGAGCTTGTAAACCTCTACCTAAATTAAGATTATTGGGTCCAATCAGGGCCGTATTAACTATTTGAGGCGCCCTAGGCTACAATACCCGGAACGCCTATTTTCCACCAAAAAAGAAAATGAATTAGATATAATAAGAACAACAATTACAGTATAATACGCTCTAAGACAAAGCGCAAATTAAGACACGTATAAAGGTCTGGCCACACATACCAGCAACGATTCCGCAGCCGGGCGTCTTGCAGGTGTAGTGAAGGGGATGGAATGCAAAAAGTTTTATATTTAATAAAATTTTAATAATATAAGATATGAGCCTGTTATACTACACTGTCAATTGCGCCTGGTCGTAAAATAAACCTTCACAAATATGGTAACACTGTTTTACCTATACTACACTCAAAGTTTGGATAAAAAGGAACTGAGATAAGTAGAAAAATCTGTTTTATTTAAACAATTATTTATACATACATAAAATAATAGATTTAGCCTGACAAAAATGCTTTTTATTTTACCCTTCTTTTCGCGCCTATTTCATTCCAAAGCACCTTATTCACAGAGAAATTAGTCACCAAAAATCCCCACTCGACCTAAACTTTTTTAAAACTCTCCTGTCTAATGCCTATTACTCCCTTGTCTGGCGGCTATTTTTCATGGCGCCCTAGGCTGTAGCCTAGTCAGCCTAATGGTTAATACGGCACTAGGTCCAGTGGCGTCTCAGTGGGCACCACAGCCATTTATATTGAAGAAAGTACGCCACTGACCTTTTTACAATTTTTTTGGAAGTATAAGTATACATGAGCATTCGTTTATTTTTCTCAGAAATCGTCATTTTCATTATTTACTAAAGTCAAAATTGTTTATTTTTTGATTTTGGATTTTTGAATGCGCTGGTGGATGGCGCTTGAGAGAAGCCAAACCAAGAAATTTAAGGAAGAAGAAGAAGAAAAATTTTGAATTTTATTTTATGCTGTTTATACAAACTGTCCACGGATGGAGTGAGCAAGAAGACAAATGGACCAAACATTTTATTTTTCGTAAAAAGTCATTCTTCATAAAAATTTTTGCTTGTAAAAAAATAGGATTTGCGAAGAGAAAATGTTGATTTTGTATACAGGGTTCGCAAAAACTTAAAAAAAACATGATTTTTGTCCAAGAGTAAACTACCTCTATTTTTCATTTTTTAGCAAAATGTTAATAAAAAAATTTATTCAGAATCATGTTTATAATCGATAAAAACAATAATACTAAATTTCATTGAAATCCATAGTTTGCCGAAAACTGGCGTTTACAGTTAAAAAAATTGTGTTTTCTGGGAATTAGAAAAGAGCAGGTGTTTAAAAAGCTAATTATAAAATTTTTTTTGGTCATTTTATTATAAAAATTTAAAATAATTAATTTTTGCTAACTTAAAAATTAGTTTAAGGAATATTTTTAAAACCCCTGTAACTTTAATAAAGTTATTCAAAATACCATTCTAAATACTTTTTTAAATGATATTTTGCCTGATCAAAATGAAAAATAAAGATAATTACTCTTGTAGAAAAATCATGTTTTTCAAGTTTTTGCGAACCCTTATACAAAATCAACATTTTCTCTTCGTGAATCACATTTTTTTACAAGCAAAAATTTTTATGAAGAATGATTTTTTTCGAAAAATTAAATTTCTGGTCTGGATACTTCTTAAGTATATATACAGAGTGTAATTTATTAATGGCTTAAAATACAGGGTATGATTCCTTAGCTTATTTTAGAAAGAAAAATTCATATAAACATAATATGTCATAACTTTAAAACTGTTTTAGATATTTTTATGAAATTTGGTACAGCTACTAAGTATGAATTGGAATTTTTTAACATAAAATATTTTTAAATATTTTCAACAGTGGCGTCCGTATGGGATAAATACTAAACATTAAAAAAAGGTACGCCATTGCTTTTTTAAAAATAAAAATTGTTTTTTCAATCTTCCTATTTAAACTTTAAAATTTATATTTAACCTCTAGACTTTTTTTGTCCGATGCACCTTTTTTGCAAAAAAAAAACTAAAAATAGGGCACCAGTCTACTAAACTGCTGCTCAATTCAACTGCAACTGGGATTTTTTTGGTAAATTTCAAATCGTTATTACTGTTAAATAAAATGCAATAATAAAACGCCGTTTTTTCCGTTTTGTAGATTTTTTTAATAAAAAATGGCTTTTCCAATTTAAGTAAAGTTTGTCTAGTTTTTAATTCCATAGGGTATAACAAAAACGTCATATTTTTTCAAAAAACTTTGTCAAGAGCGACATTCGGCAATTTTTTTATTAAATATTGTTATTTAGTAGACCATTAAAAAAAACAAGTTTCTCATATTTTTTAATATCTGCTTCATTTCCATAATGCTACCAAAAAGTTCTTGGATCAATACAACGACCTAACGTCGTAAATTCGGTCGTTGGTGAGATACAGGGTGTCAAAGTTTCTATTTAATTTTAGTTATTTCTAAATATTTGTTTTATTATTGAAAAATTTCTTGATGAAATTTGGTATTGGGGTTTTCTCTAGCCTGGGCTGGGGAATCAAAATCTGCTTATCTGAAATGTAGAGGAAGCCACCTGCAATAATTTCCTTATATTTAGGATGCCATAAGTTTTTGTGCCTCTGTATATTATAGCTTTAGTGAAGAAGTTCTATTCTCTAATATTTTTAATCAAAAAAGGTATACCTAGTTAGAATCGCTTTAAGCAACCGTTTTTAAGATATTCTAGGTTAAAGGTTTTATTTTAGATAAAAAAATAATTTATGTTCCTTCAACTTTAATTTGGGCCAGCCAGGTTTTTCTGAAAGGTCTGTACAAAATGTTACCCGAGCTACCACCTATACTTTGGACCAAAATACAACAATCTAATGCAATTTACCTTAGTCGAAAGGTTGCTGGTTTGCAAGATACAGGGTCTCAAAGTTTCTATTTTATTTTTTTCTGTATCTCTCAAACGATCAAGTTTTCAACTAAGGTAAATTGCATTAGATCGCTCAGGAAAATTATTATAGCAGTTTGTACAGACCTTTCAGAAAAACCTGGGTGGTCTAAATTAAGGTTAAAGATATACAAATTATTTTTTCGTGTGAAATAAAACCTTGAATCTGAAATATCTTAAAACGGTTGCTCGAGCGAGTCTAACTAAGTATACCTTTTTTGTTTAAAAAATATGTGAGAATAACTCTTTCTTACTAAAGCTATAATATACAGAAGCATAAAAAGTTATGGCATTTTAAATATAAGGAAATAATGGCAGGTGGCTCCCTTTACATTTTGGAACACAAACATAAGGAGATTTTGATTCCCCAGGCTAAGAAACGCCTAATACCAAATTTTGTCAAGACAGGTCTTATAAGAAAAGAAATATTTAAAAATAACTAAAATTAAATAGAAATTTTGACACCCCGTATCTCGCCAACGATAGAATTTTCGACTAAGGTAAATTATTGCGTTAAATCGTTGTATTTTGGTCCCAAGAATTTGTGATAGCATTTTGTACAGACCTTTTAGAGACACCCTGTGTATATGAAATGCTGAACCTATCATAAAAATTCTTTCACAATCAGAAAGCTACACTATTCAGATTCAGGAGTGTTATAGCAAAGATTAATAATAGTTTAATACTTACTTTTTGATTATAGGCTATATTTTACTATGATTAAACAAAAAGTTAAGATATTAACGCCCAACGAAGTGGGCACGGGTCGGCTATCTTGGATAAACTATAACTAAAATTCGATATTGACGTTACTATTCTCAACGGATTAGATGCGGTTTTTAATAAATAGAATGATTCAAAAGGAAAGTTTGTATGTATAATAATATATATTAAAAAACATACAGTGTGTCCCAAATTGGGCCTACATGTATTGGTAACTCGGGAACCATTAGAGCTACAGTGTTGGTTCAATTAGGAAAGTTTTAGACAATTTAATTGCAAAATTAAGTCTGCCTTCAGTTTTTATTTATCTTTTATGGTTTTTAAGATAATTAAAAAAAAATTAAATGGTTCATTTTCATCTTTGCCTGTAGCTTGCTAACTACCAATTTTACGGTTTTTAAGTTACTACATATTTGGAACACTTTTTAAGAGGAATTTAATTTAAGTAAAAATATTTTTCTAACTTTATTTGTTTTTGAGATATTTAGCCAAACTTTGGATTTTCATAACGGACGCCATATTGGATTTTTAAATTTTTTAAAAGAGCTCTTCAAGACAAGACCTTTCCATTGATGTATCACAAGTCTAGGTTTTCAGATTGCTTAAGCCCAAAAAACGATAATTTTTGTTTATTTGATAGTAGGCTTAGACTAGACTGTGTAATGGCCGCCTCGTTTTATAAAAACAAATGATACGCATCTTATAATTTAAATAATGTAAATGTCAAAATGAGCTGCCCTCAACAAAAATTGAAGTTTTGATTATTTTAAGTATTTGCAATAATGGCTTTAAATTATTCCAATGATGAAAAGTGGATATGCTGGAAATTCATTTTAAATCTAACAGAAATTGCAATCACTTGCATACGAAGTACATTTTTCTGAGCGGCAACAAACTAACCAAAGACATTTTAGATTCTTAGTTATAAACTTGTTAGCCTATGGATCTTCTGTGAAATCAAATTCCAAAACTTTTACAAAAATAATAAAGCAAGAGAGGCGAGAATAATGGAAAACGTTAGAGATGATCCCACAACAGCGGTTAGAAAAGTGGAAGAACAGACAATAATTCCGAAGTCATCTGTGCATAAGTCTTTAAAAAACACCGGTTTCATCCATATACTCCACGTATTGTCCAGGGTCTTCAGGGGAATAATTTCAATAGACGAATCATCTTAGTCGATGGTTTATTACTAAATGTCAACAGATACCCAATTTCCAATCCAAGGTTCTCTGGACAGATGAAACCCGGTTTACAAATTGTGGAATTTTTAATAGGCACAATTATCACTTCTGAGATAGAGAAAATCTATATAATTTAGAAGAAAGACGGCTACAAATAAGGTTTGGCTTTAATGTCTGGTGTGTCATCATAGGTAATTTGAAATGCACCTTTAATTTACGTCTCACAATTAGATAAATCATTTATTTTTCTGCTTTAGACAACCGTTTAATTGGACCATTTTTTTTTGAAGAAATTCTGAATGAAGATAGATATTTGCTATTCCTGCAAGAACAGATTTTACCGGCCATTAGAAATACAGTTCCGCCAAATGAAGTGAATAATTTGGGGTTCCAGCAAGACGGATGTCCAGAGCACAGTACCAGGGATGAGGTGATGAAAGTCCTTGGAAATACCTTTAATGACAACATAATCTCTAATAATGGGACAATTGCTTGGCCAGCTAGATCACCGGACATCCCACCCCCTGATTTTTACCTATGGGGACACGCAAAAAATGAGGTGTATGAGTTTTTTCCGCCCGAAACTAGGCTGTACGTAGAACACTGGTTACGGGATTATTTGCTTTCATCAACCGAAACACGTTACGCCGAGTAACCCGCAAGGTTTTGGAAAATGCAAGAAATGTGTGGAAAATGGAGGAACACATGTACTGTGACTTTATTTACTTGTTTACAGATACATTTTTGTTTTACAGTTTTGTTTAATTAGTATTAGTTTGCAAAAAGCATCACTTTTTTTGTAGGGGAAAATGGCCTAAAATGACATACTTTGTAAATTTTTGCCTATATTTAAAAAAATAATAATGCGATTTAGTATAACAACTTGTAAAGTGCCTTTATAACTTATTCTTATTTATTACCTAAGCCAAGGTTTGCCAAGACCAGCATGCGAAATTTTAACGGCTGTTTTTTATGCCTCAAAGTATGTCATTTTAGGCATGGTGTCAGATAAAATGACACAATAGTTTAAGCTTAAATGACATATACCTTTAATAGATGATTTAATGAATTTTATAAAGTAAAAACATATACATTAAATAAGTTAAAAACTTATTTGTATTAAAACATTTAACATTTATAATATGGTAAGGTATGTAAATAATCTTGACTGTTTTTTAATACAACAACAAAGTTCACGAAAAATATCTTCGTTCTAGGAAAGACAAAGCGCATTTAGCATGGGCCCACTTTGAACAACCTTGACATGTAAATTTTGTTTTATATTTACCAAACATTAAGAAAAAAGTTTTTGACGTTAACGAACACGTTAAAATAGTATGTCATTTTACACTTATTACATGTATGTCATTGTACCCAAAAACGACAATTTAGCAAACAAACCTAAAATTTGAGAGTATAAATATACCTATAGTAATCATGTTTATAAATAAACAAAGCCAAATTATTGTGTCTAATAAAAAGCCAACAAAATTAGTGATTTGCAAAAATATACAAACTCTAAACTGATTAAAATTATTTTCCGGTTGATAAATCGAAATTTGAACTTGAAATGTTGTGCAAAAAAAAGGGGCATGTACCTGTAGAGTAATTTCGATACTAAATGCAGTGATCATATTACACGCGGCAACACATTTAAGAGGTCGCTGCTAAGGCAGGAAATTCGAAAAAAAGTGTGTCATTTTACCTAAGTATGCCATTTTAGGCCAGTTTTCCCTATAAGTTGTGAATTTCGCTCTAACAAAAGATCCATGGGGTAACAAGTTCGTCATTAAGAATCTTAAATGTCTATGTTAGGTTGATGCTGCTCCGGATGCGTACATTTGTTTTTTATGAGCGGCCATTACGCAGCCTAGTCTAAGCTTACTATCAAATAGACAAAAATTATCGTTTATAGAGCTTAAGCAATCTGAAAACATATACTTGTGATACATCAATGAAAAGCTCTTGAAGAGCTCTTTTTAAAAATGTAAAAATACAATATGGCGTCCGTATGAAAATCCAAAGTTTGGGTAAATATCTCAAAACCAATTAAAGTTAAAAAAATATTTTTACGTAAAATAAATTCTTCTTAAAAAGTGTTTGGTTTTTCTTAATTATCTCAAAAACCATAAAAAAAAATAAAATCTGAAAGCAGACTTAATTTTACAATTAAATTGTCTAAAACTTTCCTAATCTAATCAACACTGTAGCTTTAATGGTTTAAGAGCGTTTAAAAAAATAGTTTATATTTAAAATTCGATATTGACGTTATTATTCTAAACGGTTTTTGATGCGTTTTTTAAAAATAGATAAAGTGACGTAATAGAAAGGTTTGTGGCGAGCGTAGTGCAGCGATAACGTACCAGCTTCTCACCGCAGCGATCCGGGTTCGAATCTCGGAACCGGACATTGGCATTTTTAATCGGCGCTCGTCACTTCACAGATGGCTTGGCAAACCACTGTGTAGGATTCTGCCTACCCCAGGTAGTAGTTATTTAGAAAAAACGTCCGTGGCGGCACTACCGCGTTGTCTAAAAGGGGCTTTGAAATGCAAAAAAATTGCATGTTTCAGTGCTTGGATAACGTTGACGGAACAGCGTAGAAAAAGGGGGTTAAACATCTAATAACCCGACACTCCCGGTACTCTGGTACTTAGGCTTAAAGCCTTCGTGGACTGTCCAACAGATAAAAAAATATATGTTATATCACTTCACTTAAAATTCACTTTAAAAAAACAATTATATTCAATACTTAAACTAACATAGTAACGAGCAAGACAATTGAATCTTAACTAACTTAAATCTAAAGACAGAATTGTATTTATACTAAAATAAATGCTGACTTGGCAGGGAACAGGTATCTCTTGGCTGGTTCTGCTGAAATGGCTTTCTCGGAGATGAAACCTGATACCATGGGAACCAAGGAAATAGTGACTTTGTACGTGACTTATGGTGAGAATCTAATATAACAGCTCCCCTTTTAGAAAAAAGTTGATGCATGGCAGCAACTTTTAAGATCGCTGTTTGTTGAGGTTGAGTTCTACTTCTTCCTCTTCTACTGGGTTTCCAAGACGTATGGAGGGTCTTCTCTTTGGAAGTATCTTTTTCCAGTATTTGATAGTGGATGCTTCAGTTTAATGTCGTGGCGGTGAAGGTGGGAAATCATTATCATTGAAGTTGCTTATTCCAATTCTTCGGCTTCGAAGTCTTTCTTTGCATTTACAGAACATGTATAGGATGATCAGCATGATGATAAGAACTATGCTTAGGATTGTAAACCAACTGATGTGTTTGGTTACAAAAGGTTAATTGATAAGTTTCCAGTTCGTCTGAGTACTGGTTTAACTTATGCTGAGCTTTGTGGCTTTAATTTTGGAAGGTGTATTTTCTCAGGAAGATGATCACAACAATGGTATTTGTACTGGATGACTGTTGTAGGTGACGTTGTCTTAGACATCAACCAGGTTTTTGGCATGGACTCTAGTGCTACCATTGAATGCGCTGCATTCGGGTTGAAGTTTCAGCAAACTGTTACTGTTGATGATTTGGGTAACTATCTCCTTGAATGGGCATTTGATGGTTAAGGGCAATGGATCTGATACGGTTATCAACTACAGCTTGAAGTTGATTTCCTGGACGTTGTAGTCTTTGGCAAGAACAACAGAGGTCTGGCAAGTTCTTGGGAGACGGTCTTGCTGCTTTAACTAACTATGTTATTATACCATCTAAACATCTAGAGGTTTACAAAATCGCTAAAAAATAAAAATTTGCAAAATAATTATTACGGCGGTATTCATCAAGCTTTGACAAATATTTATCGGATTGATAGTTATGTTATGGTAACTGAACATGAAGAATTTAAAAGATAATATATTTCCAAGGTTGCCAAATTTATAGCTTTCTTTGTAGGTTGGAAAATTTTAAATGAAATACCCTCTTTTTATTATTGGAATTAATTGCTTATATCAACTTTATTATGACCTGATATTATGGATTTTTACTCCTGTTAATTTTGAAGATATGGCATCAAGCTTGAATACAGAAACGACCATGTATGGTCAATTATCTCAAAAACGATCCCACCGAAATTCGTCAAAATTAGTACAGGGAAATATCTGGACATGTTAAATTCAGAAATTGCATTTGCTGTGTTTTATAATTAAATTTCCTTATTCCCTTTCCTTGACTTTTTTTTAAAGAATCTTAAAAACATCGCAAAAATCCCATTTAATAATTTAAAAGGTCCACTTTCAGTCCTGTACTAATTTTGACGAATATTGGTTGGATCGTTTTTTAGATAATTGACCATGCCTAGCCGTTTCTGTATTAACTTCGAAAAAGCAAAATGCCATATCTCCGAAATTGACAGAGTAAAAATCGATAATATCAGGTCATAATAAAGTTGATGCAATTAATTACAATAATAAAAATAGAGTATCCCATTTAAAATTTTAAAATTCCCCAACCTGAAGAAAAACTATAAACTAATGTTCAGTTACCCCTTATAGTAGGGGAGCCCACAATGCTAAATGGGGATTTACTCGAGGGTCAAAGAGGGGATTGGGTTGTAAAGCTTATTGTTAGATGATAAAAAGAAATATGTTATAAAATATATACATTTTCATCGGTGTGGGCTATAGATTTTTAAATATGTCAAAAAATATTGGTATTATTTCGGCTTGTGGAAATCGTTTGGATCTTATTGGATTATATATTTTTTGTTATCCTTTAATTATTTTCTTTAAAATAATAATAACACATCGCTACGATCGAAACTGTCAATATGATGTTTTTTGTAGACCTCTGTTTCCTTTATGTCATTCTCAGATTGTCAGGTTAGTGGAATATTCACTGTTTAGCATGTAATTAACTCACCCAATCTTAATCTGTAGCACTTAACAATTTCTGATGGATATATTTTTGTTTTTAACGATCGGCCCTGTATGCGGAGAACATTTGGTGGAGGAATTTAACCGGGTACAAGGTATCCTCCGGTATATTAATCTGCGGCGCTGTAGTAAATCCCGAACTCTCCTCTCGTGCTCCCCTACCATAAGCACAAATTTTAATTTATTTATATTTGACGGTTGCTGTAAAAATCCACTTTTTTCGTTTTTTTTTCTACTAACCCTGTATAACAAAATGTTAAATGAAAAAGGTATTTAGAAGCAAAGTACGCGTAAGTAATAGCGCCCTATACATTGTTTTTTTATTTTTAATAAACCCTGTCTAAAATGGGCATGATGCATCCAGTGTGTGCAACTTGACCTCAAGGTGGATTTTAAAAATAAAGTTTAAAGTTGTTTAAAGTTAACGCTATAACTCTAATACAACCGCTGTTTCAACTATACATCTTTCTGCATCAGTTCAGTATTTCCAGATAAATTATTTATTACCATTTCTATAGGTGGGATTTTGTTTAAATCGAATAAAAAAATTATGCAGAATTTAAAACAAAAAATTTTGTCCATACTGTTTCAAAAATTTTTAGACCCAATTGCAGGGCTGGATTTAGAAGTTTCTAGGCCCTGGGGTAATGAGCCTGTGGGGCCCCCTCAAAGTAAATGTCAATGGCATTTTGTACCCAAAAAAAAAAAAAATTGCAGAGTAAAAAATAATAAAATATGTACCTCTTCTTCATTGTGGTGGCCCCGGGGCAATACCCTCGCCTGCTTCCCTTAAATCCGGCCCTGCTTATTTAAAAAACCTATTTTAAGCACTTAAAAATTGACATCATTTTACTCTTGATGTGCGCTCTTATTTATTTATATGGTATAACGTGATATAACGTGGTATAATGATAAACATTAAATAAAATTTCATTATTTTTAATAAAAAGTCAAAAAATTACTCCTGACACAACATTTATTTAATTAGTTATTAATATATTCTCTATAAAATTAATACTAAATTATGTATAAATAAAAACTATTTTATGCAAAATATTTACATCTATCTAACTATTCCTACCTAAGTAACTTTCTACTAAAGTAAAAACAAAATGAGAAACATATTTTTTTAAATATTTTAATTATATACCTTACTTATTTATTTAAATAAATCTCGAGTAGGTAAGATTTAGATCCAATTCTTATTTTGTTTGTACTGTCTTTAATATATTTGTTTGAAATACATCGACATAATGGCACATTTTTTAAAGAAAAATATAGAACACAATACTATTAAATACTGCTTCTAAACCTTTAAAATTCCTTATAGTCTAAAATCCGAATTATAATTCATCACCGACATTTATTCACCATATACTAGATAAAAACTCTTATACAGGGTGTTCGTAGACTGGGGTGCCGATACCGAATTACTCTTCTAGAATCCTCTCAGTAAAACAAGAAAAAAGTTTACATAAACATGGTTTGTTTTCAGTTTGTGAAACTTTTCAAAACAACTTAAAATTTTACAACACTTAGGTATTTTAATAAAAAATTGTTAGTCCGAATATAAACGGTATTTTATTAGGTATTTACTTTTGTTGTTAAATAATTGTTAATAAGAAATTATAAAACTCAATTTAAAAAAAACCTATAATGTTTCTTTTATGGTCCAGAAATATTAAATTAAGTGGATTTTATTTTTTTTCTCTTAAACTAAACAAGATACGAAACAAATTTGGAAGATCTAGTAGCTGTATTTTAGTTGCCTAATTTAATAAAAATATAATTTTACACATTTTCACAATTAGCGGCGTATTTTTTATTATAACTATACGTTTAGGTACCGCTACAGACGCTACTGGAAACATTAAATTTAATTAGATTAGTGCTAAAGTAGCCCCTTATTGTCGTAAACAACATTTTAAAATTACAACAAAAAGTGGTTAAAGGATGTTTAAGATATTAACAATTTTTTACATTTTTAACACCCTGTTTTTTGAGAACCAACAATTTGTAAACATTGTTTATATAACCGTTTTATTTTATTTTTATGATAGGATTCTACCAAACGAGTTTGGCATCACAGTTTACAAACACCCTGTCTATCAAATAAAATATTTAAACAAATTTATCGCTATTGAGTTGCCTAAAAATTAGAGTGAAGGTAAGGACTAATTAAAAAAAAAGTAAATTTTTAATTGAGTTGATAATATTATACAGTGTAATGTACACCACAGCTCTCGTAAAATATAGAGGGTGTGGTGTATTGACACACGTATTGACTTACCTTCATTTTTTTATATATTTCACAAAAAGTAATTCTTCATAAAAAATTTTGCTTTGCTTGAAATGTTGTGCAATAATAAAATTGCCCTTTGATATACAGGGTTCTTAAAAATTTTTAAAAATATTTTGAAAAATGAAAAAATGAATAAAATAAAAAAGCATCTTTTTGAAATTGCCTAATCAAAAAGCATAAAAAAGTATCTAATAAAAAAGTACTATACATTTGTTTTCTTATTGCGTATCATTACTTGGAAAAATTACGTGTAAACTAAAATAAATAATTGATTTTACTTTTTATATGTACATTTACAATATCGAGTTAAGTTAAAATGTATATACATTAGTAATCCAAAAAGGACCGAATTTTTCAACAAAAAATTAAAGTTTTATTTCTTTCTCATGGTATTTAATAAGTAGTTAAAGAAATACTTATAACCGACTTTTTCATTTTCCAAAATATATCGTAATTTCGCGTGATTCTTTTTAACGCATTTATTTTAAAATCTTTCTTTTACTTAATTCAAGAAAATATATTATCAGAAATACGTTATTCTAATTTTCTAAAAATTTCAAAGTAAATTTTCTCGATTTTGAGACGCCATGTATATCCTACGGCGATTTATATTATAGTTTTTAGCATTTTAGATAAAGCAAAGGTTATTATAAAAAACACTTTTTTCGAAATATTAAAAATAAATAATTTTACAGGTATAGTTAAATCCATCCGTTAATTTAAAATATAAGACAGTGTATTATTTCAAAATACAAATTTTATTATTTTACATTCGGATGTAAAAAATAGGGTCTGCCATTATACAGGGTGTGTCAAAAAGTCAAAAACTTTAAAGATATTTTATTAAATTACACTTAAACATAATTTTATAGTTACCCATTTACGATACTTTTATTTACATACCGTACCTATTGGATAAAAAAGTTCTTGTGCTTTTAGCAGATAGTTAAAGTCGCTTCCTATTCGGACCTACTACTATAATATTAAACTGACATCTATGGAACAGCCATATACTCCTAAACTGTTTTTGACTTCTTAAAAGCTTGACGTATACGTATATGAATATTTGTCTACATTAAAAAAATCATCCAAAGTCTAAACATGAGATTATAGCGGGGGTGTAATATAAGCAATAAAGTATTAAAAGGGAACAACATTTAAAAATCATTTAAATTTTAGGTGAAATATAATTACATTTTTTACAAGATAAACTTTAAAACATTTTTTTATTTCGAGTTATGTCATTGCATACCATCCATTTGTATTTTTTTTTTTTGACAAATTAGAATAATTGTTTAAATATAATCCAAGATTAAAATGATTTGTATATGTTTTATGCTTATTGTTGTTTTTGTAAACAATTTTTTATAATTATATTATAAAAACTAGTTTGTCAAGTCCTTATATAGGCTCTAAATATTTTTATTAGCTTAACATTTTACCATACCGCCAAAAAGTAACTTATTGGTATATTCACTAGTTCGGTAAAGAGAAAGAAAAGCATCTTTTTCAGATTTTATTGTTGTTAAGGAGTTAAAAAAATATCATAAAATTACAGTAGAAAAAGATCTAAGTTATCAAACTTAAGCATGTATGTAAGCATCTAAAGCCCGTCCAGACTTGCAACAATTCGCCAAACATTCGTCCAAACTAACCAACCTGTTTGCGCGCTCCTTTGACGCCAAAAAACCGACAAGCTTTGAATCATCAGAAAATGTTGGTCTAATTTAAAAATGTCGCCCTTTTCGTAAAATTTAGACCGAAACCCCCATATGTTAAAATAAAAAAAAATACTGTGCCAAAAACCAGAAGAAAAAAGAACTTTCTTTTATGCTAAAATGTGTCTGATTATCAAAAAGTTATTAATAATGTAAACATGTGAAAAAGCTAAGTATTGTTTAAACAATTAACTTTTTTCTTTTCTCGAACGAACAATGAATAATAAATGGGATTTTTGCAAAAAAACGCCTCAATTTTATTTATATTTTTGGTTGTTTAGGTTTTTTTATAATAAATAGCATTAACAGTTTTATTAAACCGAACTATATTTTTATATATATTAAGTTTTTTTGATTGTGTGTTTAGTTAATTTGATATTATTGATCGTTAAAATACTACATGTTTAGTCAGAATACAATTTATTTGATATATTATGACTTTTACTTAACAGCTTTTCAATATTATTTACCGAATTGTGGTCATCAATCTTTTACTTCTTGACATTCTTCAAAAACACCACATATTGGTCTGGTTGTATTAGGTTTATCATGCAAATAAATAAAGTAATTAATCGCAAATATTTTTACGCTTAAACTGAATGCTGTTCTAAAACAATTAAAGAATATATTACTAAGCAAAAATCAATATTAGCCCATATTACATTTTACCGATATTTGACCTCTTTGTTATTCGTTCGTGAAAGCAACAGCGAAATGTCAGTATTGGTCTTAATTAATTAGCTCTATTAAAAAGTTAGGAAACTGTTCAACGTTAGGTTATTGTAAATGATGTGAATAGTTCTTTTGTCACGTCCGTGCTTGCTGACATACTGGGCTGAACTCGGATTTGTAACAGACGCTAATCGCCATATGTGTTTTAGAATACAAGCCCCGTCTCAGTGAAGTTGGCCCAACTGAAATAAATTTATATTTGTAAAGGACTCCGCAGCATTTGCATTGAAAACCGGCATGGGTGAAATTATTTAATATTGTAGTATGTTAGAATCTCATCCCCGGAAACAAACAGAAATTTTTCTAATTTTTAGATTTAAAAGTTTTTAAAAACAAACAAAAAATATTTTGCTATGCTACTATGGCTGTCAGAACAACTTTGTTCATTTTTAGGCTCTTTTATTTAGGTACTAATTTTTATCCAAACCACAAAATACCTACAAACTTTTTCAAACATACAGGTTTTTTAAAAATGTATTGCATTAATAAGTTTTAATTTGTTTATAAATTGATTTTTGGTATATTAAAATTGTAATTTATATTAGATTTTAAATAAATAAATAAACATCTTTAATTATTTTTCGTTACATGCCAGGTTACAAGGGACAATTACATTTCATTTCCTAAGTAGCGTTCAAAAATTGCTTTTACAATGTAATACATTTCAAATGTCATTTTGATTCCATTACAGAGTACAAGGATTACTTTATATTTTATTTATGAACGCACTCCCGGTAATATTTCGATAAAAATTTCGAGAAGTCACCGGTAATATTTTGGGTTTAGGGATTTCCAAAGTGACGTCACTGAATGATATAAAAACACATTATATTAAGTACATTTTTAAAAACATAGATACAAGATCGGAATATGAGTTATTTGATTAAAAATACATATATTTAAAAGATAGAATAATAACCTTTGAAGTTTGCAGTCCCGCATAGTATCTACAGGGTGGTCCAAATCATACCCTAGAAAATGTGTGCCAATACAATCACATTTAGGATGGTTTAAGCCATCAAATGAATGTTAAAACAGTTGAGGGTATTTTTTTAGTGCACTTTTAACTTTTTAATAAGTTTTGATAGTTTAAGTGTTTGGGCCATTCCTAGAGGGAACAAAAAAAGAATCTAACATAATTACATATTTTAGCTGGTTGGATCAACTTCATTGAGACGGGGCTCGTAGTTCTTTTCGTAACTTAGGTAAATAATTTAGTTGGTTATTATTATTTTAAGATGTAACTTACGACTCTTGTATATTTCTGTATAAAAGTAGCATTAATAAAGCTATATAAATTTATTTAATTTCACAAAGAAATTACAAACTATTCAGCGCCGATCAGATTTTAAAAATATTTCGGGTGAGTAGTTAAAAACCGGCCACCTGCAAACGTAAAAGTTATTGATGGCGTACGTTAGCAGTTTGCAGAAAATACACATTATGAGCTTATGTACAGAAAGATGGAGAAAGAACATTCGTTATATTTTATGCATAAAAAAATGGTTTAAAAAATACAATGGCTTTATTTGAGTTGTTATTTTTTTTTGTATATTTACACCATTCCACTATAATATATGATATACAGGATTTTCCTAACGGCGGTAAAAAATGACTTCATCACGAGCTAATTTTACATTTAATAAAATGTGTATTTGAATTAAGTTAGTAAAAGCATTGTATTCATTATACCGGATATTAAACTTTTTAGCCCCACCGATAATTAATTAAACAAAACTTGGGATTTTATATTTTATGGTGCTCTAAGTGGTTTATTTTGGTTTCATAATTCGCCATAAAAAATGTCCTTATCGATAAAAAAAATAGTTATACGCGTTATTGTGTAATTCAGTAATATGCAATAAAATATTGATATTTCTTTTTAAAAAACAAAGCAAGATACAAAAAAGGGAAAATAAAAAAGTGTTAATTTTAGATGATCATCTCAGAAAAACACAAATATTACAAGCAAATTTATTGGTGTACATTTGTTATTAATAATATTGCCTTAGGTCCTACCCGCTCGTTGAGTAAGTACTTTGTATCTTAATAAGTGGAAAGTAACGCTTTATTACTACAAATAATAGTGCCAAGTTAAAAAAAAATTAACACCTGTACCTTGTAAAAAATGCATTTTCGGACTTATATTTGTATAAACTTTTTTTATTATATAATCGGCATTGGAATACGCCCTTAAATGTTTTTACCGTAATTAGGAAACGCCTTGTGTATAGGATTTATTACAATAATGCGATATTAATTCCTAATTTATTTACAAAATTTAGACAATTTTCTATAATACAATATTTTTTAAATTGCCCTAAACAAAACTCTATATATACCAGTAAAATCTACTATATTTATTTAAAATTTTATTTGATTTTCTTGATAGATGATATTGAGTCTTATTTCTAACCCTCATAAGTATCAGTTTATTCTATTCAATTATTCTCTAAACCTAATTATTCACCTCCAATTCCAGTTTTTAATCTGGGCACTGAATTAAATGCCAAATTGAACTTTAAACCAGTCTACCAAATCTGTTAAAAGCAAAAGATTGGTAGAGCTAAATACTTTTAAGCTATAACATTCATAAATCAAGGAATAAGCACACAGCCAAAAAATATACAAACCAATATGCAGACCAATCCTGGAATATGGACACACTTTATATTGAATTCTTAGAAGACCAGTTATCAAACACTTCGCTGTTGCAGAATCTTCATTCATTCGAATAATGACCAAAATTGGACATCCAGAATTCCTTGCTTAATCCAACCAATGAGTTTCTATATCAGAGAACACAAATCCAACCAATCCATGAACAATGTGGAGATAAACAGTAGATTTATTTTTATATCTGGTAAAGTGATTTTATAAAAATTTACTCATCTTCCAAATATTTTTGTAATGCCACTTTAAACTTAGTCGAGATTTTTTAGGTAAGTCAATTTTGAACTAATTGTATGGTGCAGATTTATCAGTAATTCTACAAAATATTATTTAAATGACTAGCAAAATAAATTAATCTGAAAACCATATTAGTAATGAAGCACTTCATGGCACCTTTGTAGTCACATTTGTTTGTGTTGAGATAGTTTTATTTAAAAGCCTTTCATTTTGGGCGCTAATTTCGTCTATTCTAGTTCTGAGCTCTTCAATTTCTGAAGCCAGCTTTGTTATAACTTGTCCTTGTACAACTGGATCAAAAACAGTCAAATTCACTTTGTTTGTTGTATTTTCTTGAGTGTTGTTCAATGTAACTAATGGTTTGTGTACGGTTAGGGGCTCTTCGTTAAGTGGTTTTCTGATAAATCCAGGTTCAGCACCTAAAAAAAAAAAAAAATTTAACAAATATTACATGCAACTTCAGCTTACTATCATTTTTATTAACAAAGAAAAATCTATTTTTATTGGATACAATATTATTGGAAAGACATATTGGACTTATTTATTTTCCACTGAAACCGTTAATATCGCCAATATTGAGTAGGGCTATTTTTAAGTAGTTTGACTCAGTTTTTGGGCATATCATTTGATTTTAAATAATGTATTTGTGTTTGTTTAGAAATTAGGGTACTTAACCTTACAAGTTTTTGTTTTTTGGGGTATCCTGTACATCCTTTAATTTTTAATAGAACTAACTACTGCTATTACAGGTCTCTTTTTAAAGAATAAAAATGTTTGACAAATTGCAAAAAAAAAATAGTTTTCCAATTTTTGCACACTTTACGGACCACACGATATACGTGACTGCTGTGTGACCCCATATTTAATACAGTGCTGCTGGAGCAGCTGACGCTTGCAGCTCCCAAATACAGTGCATTTCTTTTATGTCTCTTCTTTAATTAGTTATTATTAACTAAAAAATAAATTTTCGGGGTATGAAATTAAAGCATAAATACTACATTTTGGAAAAATAATAACATCGGAAGGATGGTCTTGTAGCACATTTTTTTTAAATTCTGACAAGTACTTTATATACTAAAAAATAAAGTCAACACTTTTACTTACTACAACATGACTATACTTTAAAAATTACCTAAATACCTATTTTGGATAACCATATTTCCGTAAGTAATAAAGTTGAATGTACAGTGCGTCCAATCTAACTTGTTCACATTTCAAATGTCTATAACTTTTTAATTCTTAACTTAAAAAAAGATTCTAAAACCAACTTGTACAGTAGCGACAAGGGCTATTAATTAGTAAAAAATATACAGGGTGTTCTATAAGAAAAACATCAAGTTGGCATCGTAACTTTTACCGCAACCCTGTATTAAAAATCTAACACTTTTTCTAGATTCTACGTAAAAAATCCACAAAAGTTGTTTTTATGTTTTTTTCTATTTCTTATAATAAAGAATATATTGGTAAAATCAAAAACGTCAATTTTTCAATTTCCTCTCGTATCTCTTCGATAAATAATTTTATTACAATTCTAACTACGCTATTTTTAGTTTCTCCAAAATCGAGCCCATAACACCTACATCGGTTTTTTAATAACTCCATTAATAACTAAGATAACCCATAAAAACGACCAATTTTGTCCACTCTGTACATCTAACTTCATTAGTTTTGAAAATATGGCCATCCAAATCAGTATTTACGTAACTCCCCTTTTCATTTATTCTTTTTTAAGGTGGCGCTCAGCAGCCATATTGGAATTGTCTGTCAATTTGACTCTAAAATATAGTATTTAAGCAATAATATATCGGTAAGTTTTAATTTTTTAAATTCATGCGTTCAAAATTTAAGGCGACATTTAAGAAATGCTTGTTAAGGGAAAACTATAATTTATAGAATTTTCCGTCGGCATGAAATTACTTTTCACATCTGGGACTGGGTATTGTTAAAAGTGTGACCCTGGCAAAACCTCTTCAAGGTTTAGCAAGGATAAAGACAATTCGCATTTATCTTCCTATAACACTCTACAAATTAAGATAAATACTAGAAAATTATTAACCTTCAAAGTGTTCAATGGTGTGATACTGAACATTACTTCTATGAACCAAATTTGGATCTCTCAAATCCGAATAAATTTTTGGTTGTATTTGATTGCGTGTCTCTAAAGGTTCTAAGTTTGAGTGAAGTAAAGGAGGAGGTTCATATGCTGGCTTGCCATAAACCAAAGGTACAATTGGTAACAGAGGCGTTGTTTGCTCCGGTACATATCCTAAAAATGGGTAATTGTTAGTTATTCTGTAAGTATAGTAAGTTATCAGATTACTTGATAATTTTTATTTACCTAAGTATTGATTTGGCCGTGATGTGATAGGTTGTTCGTTAAGCGGCGGACAATATGAAACACCAATAACTTTCGTATGGTTAGTTTCCATTTCTGATGTTATTTCTGGCAGCGCAGCATCACATAAAATGGGGTTATCTATAATAAAACAAATAGTTTATTATAAAGGGTAAAACTCTACCGATAGACTTTAAGGAGTTATTCTTCAACCAAAAATAGGATTTTTTTAAATTATTTTTATACCAATTTAAATAATTTTAAAACATATAGAAACAAAAGAGATCTAAAGCTCCTTACTGCTTCTTATTCCTTGCACTGCAAGGTAACATCCGTCGAAACACTGTCCGATCTGACCATGCAGATTTTCACACTAGTCAAAGGTTTTCTTCGGAGTTAATTGAGATCACCAACCGCAGACCGGTTTCGAACTATTTTGGCTCATCAGTATGGTGTAGGCGATAACAAAAAACTCCAAAAAGCTCTCTGTCGACAGTGTGAAAAAGGGGACAGATGGCGGTTGGTGATCTCAATTAACTCCGAAGAAAAACCTCTGGCTAGTGTGAAAATCTGCATCGCCAGATCAGACAGTGTTCCAACGGATGTTACCTTGCAGTACAAGGAAGTAACAAGCAGTAAGGAGCTTTTAGCTATCTTTTATTTCTGTGTAATGATTTCGACTGCTTGGGAAAAGGATAACTATTTTTACAAGAATTACAATTAAACATCAGGGAGACTCCTATGCAGCAAGGGAAAATAAATTTTCACCAGTGTGGTCTATGAGAAATTTACCAAAAATAATAATTATAAAAAAATGGTACGTCACTGCATTTGCCTTAAATGTTTTTTTTTATTTCTGATTAGTTTAGAATAAATTTGATCTATTGACTCTTTTTATTTGATGAGTGGTTTTGACGTAAATAAATATATTGCTACCTATTTCTACAATATTTAGGCCCGGTGTTACAATTGCAACTTAAGTTACGGTTAACTTGAACTCTACTGGAATATGAACCAGTTAATTTAAAATATATTGCGGTCATTTTTGGCATTAATATGACAGCAATATATTTTTAATGGGCAGGTTCAAATACCAGTGGGGTTTAACTAAACCATAACTTAAGTTACAATTGTAAAACTGGACCTTAATATATGGTAGTGATGTTAAGATTACGACATATTACTTAATTTGCTTTACCAATAATTATCCAGGGTGTTTTCTAATTGGAGTAAAAAAATAAGGGCTTCTTTCTTAGCTATTCCATGAAAAAGTTTATATAAACATACGTCCGGAAATGCATTGTTTCCATGAGACAGGATGTTGAATTAAAAAAAAAAGGATTTGAATTACTATTTTTTAATATCATAAAGATTTCTTTCTCCTCGGATTTAGATGCAATTTGGCATTGTTATTAACAACAGTGATGTTTAAACCAATCTTGCTTTTAGAAGGTCATTTTGCTTTAACATAAATACGAAAGATGATTTTAATCACACATTTTAAAACATTATACAACACTTATAACCGATTTGAAATGACCATGCCGAGAAATCGCTTGTATTTATTTACACATAAACCGTACATAAAATAAAAAAAAACAAATTTATTTAAAACTAAACAAAAATTAAAAAAAAAAAAATATTTTAAGGGCATGCAGTGGCGTATCGTTTTTCTTAAAACATATGGATATGCACTGGTAAAAATTAACTATTTTTGGTGGAGCCTTGCCCCTTAAAATTTGTCTGTAGATTTTCTGGAGACCCTATGTAATAAGCGAATACAGTACACATTAAATATATTCCAAAATTAATAAGGTTTCTGCTTTTTTATTATTTATTATATTTGTCTTCTTACCAGTTAAGTAAATCTTCAGGGTGTCCCAAGTACCTTCGTGAACGCCATGTTCGATCTTGCAACGTGTTTTAGTAACAAGTTCCCTACCCAAAGCGACTATCTGATTATTTGACAGATCAGCATCACATAAAACAGGTAGCCCGTGAAAATCGTGTTCCATAATGGTCAGATAGTTATGGGTAGCCTTAAGCTCTGAGAGTCTTGGTAGGTAAGTCTAGAATAAGCCAAATAATAATAATTTTGTTACAGGTGCGACCGTATAAAAATTCCCAAATTATTATTTTATACATTTTTATTTATTTACACCTATTATTTATTTTAATTCTTTTAACACAGCCATTATTTTGCAACATAAAATCATGGCCTTCTTGCTTTAATAGACAATTACCCTCTTTATAACTATGCACTTAGGTATTTTCTTTAATTAATAAGAATTAAATTAAAGGCACTGGCTAAACGACCGCCGGCGGTTTTGCTTAATTACAAGAAGAAAAGCGCCATCCGGTGGTTTTATCTATTAACGTATATAAAAACCGCCGAATATGTAAATCAATTTGTTATTATCGGCGGTTTTTATTTATTTTATCGGTAAATGCCGCCGTCCGGCGGTTTTGTTTATGAAAACTATTGAAAACCGCCGAAAAATAATAAAAGTTAACTTGACTTTAATATTTATTTGTTATATTGTTTAATATTATTTTTATTATCAATTCAATATTACTTTTGATCAACAAACAAAAATAAAACTGGAAGACACGTTTGACACCTACGAAGATTTTGTCGAAGCTCTTCATAAGTTTTAAAATAATGTACATTTTTTGGAAAATAAAAGCCAGGAGTATTTTAGCGGAAAGAAAAAAAATTGATCGTTTCATAAAACACCTTCTTTGGTAAATGTAGCTTTGGCGGTTCTAAAGGTATTATCAACGATCTATTTTCGTTGGTATTATAGAGTTGCAGTACTTTTTACTAACCCAGTATGTTCAAATAGTTTTAATAGTTTTAATAAATTACAATATAAGAAATTACAATATTACTTACTTTGCTCATATCTTCCAAAGTTTTTAACTGATTATGAGAAATATCTAAAAGCCTGAGTTGGTCCAAATTAATAAAATCGTCGGGTTGTATTCTTCTGATCTTATTGTAACTAAGATCCAGCCTCAATAGTTCTGAAAGTCCGCTTAAAGCGGCATTTAGGGTTTCCAATGAGTTGTGATCTAACTTCAATTCGGTTAGTCTAATATTTGGTTCAACTAAATTCTGTTAATGAGAAAATTGGGCTATTAATCTTAAAATGTATGTATAAAACAAATATATGAAAAATAAAATAATATTTGAGGAGCTCCAAATCAAAAAGCAGTTTTTAATAAAACACAATTAATGAGGTGATCCGCAAACTACAGTTTTTGACAAAATTAACAAAGCCGAGTTATGTATGTTATATTTTAGATAGTGTTTTATCCGAAAGACCACATTTGGCATAACAAAATGATTTTATTTCCTGAAAAAACCATACGAAAAAACCCTCTGTGGTCTGTCAGATGGAACACTATTTAAAATATAATATCCCATACATAACTCGGTTTTTAGCCCAGTCATATAAGGGGATCCACCTAGAAATGTTGAGATACCCAGCTGTAAATTTGTATAAACCTGTATTTTGGCATCATAAAACTATTCTCAAAATTCACATATGATTCGATGTCCGCAACTTCAAAAAGTAGGGGGTCAATAGTAAAAAAAAAACGAAGTTTTTGCAAGTTTTATGCAAAAATCTCGTTTCAAATGGGTGTTATGCTAATTGTATTTATTATGGGTATTGTAGAAAATTAAGTTCTCTACAACTTTTGTTTTAGACACTTTTTTATACGTTGAATTGTTTCTGAGATAGACGACAGCGTGAGCGCAATTTGAATATTTTTTGAACTCAACTGGTAGCCCCGATCGAAATCAGCTCATAAAAGGTTTATAAAATATTTTTAATTTTATAATTATAAATAATTTTTAATTTTTATTTACAATTACATTATATTTAAATATTGTTTTAAATATATATTTATTTTCAGTTAAGTATTATTTTTTATTTATTAACATTTACCTACCAGTGTAGTTATAAATTTATAGAGGGAAAATATATAATATATTATAATTTAAATCTTATCTATAGCAATTATTCTTTAATAAATAAAAAGAAAAGAAATACAATCTTAAATAGTGTTTTTATTAAAATAATATCATTTTATACATTTGTGAATGTCAAAATTAAAAATAAAATAATTAAAAAAACATTTTTTTGTATCTTAGGACAATCCACGAAGGCTAAAAGCCTAAATACTAACGTAGCGTGGGTGTCTTAAGCGAGGTAAGAGGGAGTTTGTTGAAATGGGACTTAAATATGTGAAGATTTGGGGGGAAAAAGACCTCCGTGGGCAGCAGGTTCCACATTTTAGAAACTCTAGGGATAAATGAACGAACAAAGTGTGAAGTTCGGGGCCTGTACAGTTGGACCGTATAGGGATGCATACGTGCGGCACCATAGGTTTTTCTGTTAGGAACCGTGAGGAGGAATTATACTGGACAATTCTTCAGAGGAGAAGCCATTCAAGAACCTATAAAAAGCGATAAATCCCCACAGCCCGACGATGGACAAGAGAGGGCAGTCTTTCTGTAAGTGAAGGATCATTAATGAGACGAACAGCTCTACTCTGAATGGAATCAAAATCAAATTTCAGCAGTGTGATACGATGAAAAGAAGATCTGCTGTAGATCTTTTGTGGTGATATCCATACTGCCTGTCATGCAAAATTTTTGTGTTTTTCTAAATACCTAAGGATTTTTAAATTAATGAGTTTCTCCATTACTTCACAAAAAACTGAGAGAAGTGAAATTGGTCTAAAGTTAGATGGAAAAGATTAAGATCCTTTCTTGGGAATAGGTTGAACACGTGCAGCTTTCCAGCTCTCCGGAAAAACACCTGTGTCATAAGAAATTCGAAAGAGCCGAGTTAAGATTGGTGCAAGTCCTAAAGCACATTTTTTTAAAACGACTGCTGGTATGCCATTCAGCCCAGAGGATTTCTTGATGTTAAGAAAAGAAAGGATGTGCCTAATGTATTTCACCTTAAAAAAATATCGGGCATTTTATAAGGAACTGGGACAATAGCTGTAGTTGTATGATTTACGGAAGGTTCATGGGTTGAATTGGCAGCAAATTGTTTAGCAAATAGTGCTGCCTTTCCTTTAGCGGTAAAAATAATTTCATCTTCTAAAGTTATTGGTGGATAAGAACTGGTAGAAAAATGTCTACTTATGTTTTCCGCAAAGGACCAGAACGATTTACTACCATTTGAGCAGGAGGAAACTTTGTTTTTATGCGAATGTCGAAGGAGTCTGGCTTCTGAAATATTTTGATTGTAGTAGTTTCTTGCTCCAATGATAGCCAGTCGGTTTTCTCAACTAGGATTCTGTAGAAAACTTCTTGTGAGCCTGAATTTCTGAAAGTCTAGCTTTATTACAAGATTTAGAAATCCAGGGTTTGTTATTGGATGGTTTAGGTGAAGGATCGTGAGAAGAAAAGTAGATGGAATCCCAGGGGTAAGTGGCGAAGAAGGTCCTCAGGCCATCCCAGTCGACTGAGTTGTAGTGACTGACGGTTCGGTCCCGGGCAGAAACATAGCTTTTTTATTTTATTTTTTAATTATCAATAATATATTGCAGCAATAATATGTTCCTTGTGCCACCCCAATAAATATACTAAATACACAAAACATGAAAGAAATGCTTAGTGGTGGTTGTATTGTTTTATGTTTATTTTCTTTACTAAAAGTAATGATATCCCACCAAAAACATAAATGTGAAAAAGGTGAGCCAAGTTCAATACCTACTAAAATTATGCTTGGCTGTGGGTTTCGCCGCAAAAAAATGGAGATCTAAATGAGTGCCAAGTTCTATACTAAATCTAAATATGTATGAGATCTTAAAGTAGGTTAAATTTGACTTGGCCAGTTTTTATCAAAATTAAAAAATGTAATGTTGTAAATAAAAAATAAAGTAATAATTTATAAACCTTAAATAAGCTGATTTCGATCGGGACTACCAGTCGATTTCAAATAAGATATAAACTGCGCTCGCGCTGCCCTCTATCTTGGAAACCATTTAACGTATAAAAAAATGTTTAAAACAGGAGTTGTAGGGAACTTAATTTTCTACGATATTGATAATAAATACAATTAGTACAAATCCCATTAGAAACGAGATTTTTGCAAAAAATCGTTTTTAAAACTTTTGACCTCCTACTTTTTAAAGTTGCGGACATCGAATAGTATGTAAATTTTAAGAATAGTTTTATGATGCCAAAATACAAAATTTACCTTAAATGACTGGACAAATTAACATATTTTGATTTAATAAAAATTGACTACAAAAGGTTTTAAACATAAATAATAAAACGAGGAGTAAAAATTGTGAGACAATTTTAAAATTGTGTTTTATCAAAAACTGCGTTTTGATCGAGAGCTCCTCGTTTAATTTAAGTACATATGTACAGGGTGGTCAAAATTGGGCGTTTTTATGGGTTATCTCAGTTATTCCTTAAGTTTTTAAAAAACCGCTGAAGGTGTTATGGGCTCGATTTTGGAGAAACTTAAAATGACGAAGTTAAAATTTTAATAGAATTTTTTATTTAAGAGATACGTGGGTAATTGAAAAAATTGACGTTTTTGATTTTACACTATATATCCTTTAAAACAAGAAATAGCAAAAAACCATAGAGACAATTTTTGTATAACTTTTTACGTAGAATCTATAAAAGGTATTTGATGTTTTACACAGGGTTGCGTTTAAAACTTACGATGCCAACTTGGTGTTTTTTTATGAAACACCGTGTATATTTTTAACTCATTAATAGCCCTTGTCACTACGATAACATATATACAAAACATTGTATCATTGTCTTTTGTAGTTTTTTAGTTATTTGAATTTTAATAATTCTTTTTGAGCGTATCCCGTATAAACACCTCCTTTTTTAATAATATTTTAAAATAGTAATTAAATGTAATAATTACGAATTTTTTTAAAGATAACTTTAATATATTTTAAAAGTATAAACACAATATACAAAAATTAATACCAACATTATGTATATGCTAATCATTAAAATGTTTCTCTCTTTTATTTTTTAATACAGACTAAAAGGCTTTAAAAAATTAAAAAAGAAACAAACAAACAATAATATTACCTGATAACCCAATGACATTATCCACATATAACCAAATTTAAAAAGTTAAAAGACAATTTACAAGAATTTGGTTGGCTCTTTTACTAAACCACACATTTTTTTACTGTTTTATACTTTTAAAGGTTAATTTGTTAATTAAGGTTAGTATAAATCATAAAAATATCTTAATTATTACATTTAATTATTATTTTAAAATATTATTGTAAAAGAAGGTGTTTATACGGGGTACGATCAAAAACAAATAATAAAATTCAAATATTTAAAAAACTACAATATAAAATAATACGATATTATATATATATATATATATATATATATATATATATATATATATATATATATATATATATATATATATATATATATATATATATATATATATATATATATATATATATATATATATATATATATATATATATATATATATATATATATATAAAATATACAGTATGTTCCATAAGAAAAACACGAAGTTGGCATCATAACTTTTTAGCGCAACCCTGTATAAAGAATCAAATAATTTTTGTAGATTCTACGTCAAAAGTTCTACAAAAATTGTTTTTATAATTTTTGCTATTTCTTGAATTAAAGGATATATAGGGTAAAATCAAAAACGTCAATTTTTCAATTTCCCTCATATATCTGAGATAAATAATTTTATTAAAATTCAAATAACACTATTTTTAGTTTCTTTAAAATTGAGCCCATACCGCCTACATCGATTTTTTCATAACTCCAGTAATAACTGAGATAGTCTATAAAAACGCCCAATTTTGCCCACCCTGTACATATGAGGAGCTCCAAATCAAAACGCAGTTTTTGATAAAAACCGAATTTTAAAAGTACTTTACAATTTAAACTTATTATTTATTTTATAAAAATCTTTTAATCGAGATCGGCTTGCCCCGACCGATTTTTTCAAAAATAATTAAAATATTTAAATAAATATCACTTATCAACTCCTAATAACACTTTATTCCTAAATCTTTAAGGGCTCATTATTTTTAGAACCATAACTGTTTTAATTTTTTTCTATCTAGGAGTGATAGAACCTCTAAAAAGACAGTCCCCTGGCTGTCCCCACCACTGTATTTTCTCCCAAAAATTAGGGCTACGAAAAAATTGTTAGAAGAATATAAATTAAACAATTATTATATTATAAAGAAATCTATTTAAATTATACTTTTGTACAATAAGGTTTCATTACAAATTTAATTATATTTAGTAAAAACCTGTAAAGTTTGTGCCCAGAATTTTTAAACAGTCCCCTGCCTGCATAATAGAAAAACACTTTAATATTTACAAATGTTTTTTAGTCAAATAATAAAAAGCAAATTGTTGTGAAGTTGACATCTTTGCCAAATGTAATGTTCTTTGTAATAGGACATGGGTTTTTGACAATTGTTAAAAATATTTACCAGGACAGCAGCTGGTACAAGCTACAGAGAAATCGCCATTATATTATAAATATGTAAATTAAACATATTTCGATTAAAAAACTTTTCAAAATTCATAAAAAAAACGCGCATTAAAAATTGTGAGGTATGCAAAAAATTGTGTTTTATTAAAAATTGCGTTTTGATTTGAAGCTCCTTATAGGTGCTAATTTTTAATCCAATAGCAAATAGGTAAATTGGTATAGTTAGACTTTTAAAAAACCCTCTCTTTGAGAAGTGGCTGCAAAAAATCACGTAGACGTAAAAACTTTTTTAAATCTCAAGTTGTGATTAAGAAATTTCTCAGAAATCCAAAAGTATTATAATATAGTGTGTTTCTTTTAAAAATTCTGTATCGAAGCCATTTTCGGTTAAACCGGAAGTGACTTAAAAGTAAAAAAATATCCGAAAAGTCTTCTATTTCCATACTACTTAACTAAACAAAGTCTCATTTTGATATGTTTAATAGTCTAGGAGTTATGACTTGTATAATAAATGTTTTTTTTAAACTAAAAATATTTGTACTTACTGATGCAGGTCCGATTAAAATTTCAATTTGGTTATAAGATAGATCAATTCTTCTTAATCTTTCCAGTCCAACGATTTCATTAAATGAAAATTCCGTCAACAGGTTGTATGACACATTTAAAAAGTCCAGATTTTTAAGAAAAATCAAGGAGTTATTTAAAGTCGTTATCTGATTATGTGCTATTACCAGCGTATCAAGAACTTCCAGTTCTAGGAAGTCATCTGTTGTAATCTAAAAAATACAAACTGCTATACAGGGCATTCCAATTAAATCAAGCCACTCCTGGTAATTTCGCTAATTGTACAGTTAATAAAAAGACCTGAAATACGTCAATTTTTATTTTTAGGGGGTCAGATTTTTGTGTCCTAATTTACTTGTTCAGGGTTATCCCTTCCCCAAGGTCAAAAAGTTTTAATGGGAAATGATGACGCCAAGTGAAAACTCATCCTTTTTAAGAAGTTTCTAAATTCACCGTTTTATCGCATTAATGGTACTTTTGATTAGAAATTATAAATTTAAAATATTTAGAGGTGAGACTTCAAAAAGTAGTAAATACAGTGACATTCATGTCATTAAACGGTTTTAGGTGTTTGTTTATTTATTAATATGGGTTAAATCTACATTCTTTAGGATTGTAAATCCAAGATGGCCGCCGATACAAAATAACGGATTATATATTACTTCACTACAACCTCAATATGGATATCAAATGAAAGGGCTTGATTGGTAGAATAGAGCTTGCTATGAAAAAATTAAAACTTAAGGTGGCCGTCGCCCAAAGTCGGTCTATATAGGGTCACGACATTCGGCCATATTGCTTTGACGTGATATGACGTCACAGCTCTCATTTTTCGGCCATGTTGTTCAGTGCCGGAGATATACAGTTTATTGTATTAGTAGAACAACCGTTTACACAACAATTATTATTAAGTTGTAAATTCTTTTACTTTAAATAAAAAACATTTTGAATTACATCTTTTAACAAATATCACTTCCAAAACAATGCAAAATGAAATGCGCAAATTCTAGATCCCACTGGATTGATCATCAGCTTTGATTTTACCCAGTCTTGCCAACTTTTCTCCGTGGAGTGCCCTTTCTTGCGTCCCCGACCTCGAACCGCCTAAAAGTTGAGGATATGTCGCAACCTTATAAATATAAAGTAACCTTGGCCGTCGCCACAAAATGGCTCATTAAATATTTTGTTTTTCCCAATTACCTCAATATGGGATTTAAATAGAGCTCACTATGAAAAAATTAAAATCCAAGATGGCTGCAGCCACAAAGTGGCTGATTAAATATTTTGTTTTTCACAACTACCTCAATATATAGTATCAAATAGAAAAGCTTGGTTGGTAGAATAGAGCTCGCTATATAAAAAAAAAAATTCAAAATGGCCGCCGCCACAAAATGAGGAATTACATATTTTCCACAACTACTTCAACATAAAATCGTTGGTTAGTTCTGGTTAGCTACTAGATCGCATAAATCTTCTCATCAATTTAGGGTATTGATTAGACAAATAATAAAATCGTTGGACACTTGACATTTCTATCTTAATATTTCCTCTGGATACGCTACAAATTCTAGACGCCACTGGACTGATTATCATCTGGCGAAATACATGTATAGTGATTTTTACCCAGTCTTGCCAACTTTACGGGTTTATGCGTGCCCTTCCTCGCGTCCCAACATCGAATCGCTTAAAGTCGAGGTTTTGTCGCAACCCTTTCAAGTATATATACAGTGTGTCCACGAATGGACTTAACTATATACCTGTAATTTTTTTATTTTTAATATTTTAAAAAACTGATTCTTCATATATTTTTTTCTTATTCTTATCACTACTTGGAACAATTAGGTGGAAACTGAAATAACAGTTATTTTTATAAATTGATTTTACTTTTTTATGAATACGATATCAAGTAAAATTAAAGTGTATGTAAGTAGCGACACAAAAAGTAACGATTTATTTAACAAAAGTTTTAATTTTTATTACTTTTACTTACTATTTGAATGAGCATTTTAAAAAACCAATAACCGTTTTTTTTTCTATTTTCCAAAATAACATTCCTTACAAAAATAGTATACTCTTTTAAATACTTTTTTAATGAGGTAGTCTCAAAATATGTTTTTCTAATTTTTAAAAAATTTTATAGTAATATTTTCGCGATTTTTAACCACCCTGTATATCCAACGGCGAATTTTATTATAGCTTTTAACATTTCAGACAAAGAAAAAAATTTGGTCTATTTAAGTTCGCACCATATAGAAAACTTTTTATTATTAATTTTATGTAAAAAGTTATTCTTTATAAAAAGTTCTGCATGCTCTAAAACATAAAATGCAATCATCAGATAATATTTTTTTGCATACGAGGTATGCCAAAAACATAAGTTTATGGAAGGTATCTCTATTTTTAATAATATCAAAAAATTTATAAGGTAAAGATGTGTTAGGATTAAAAATACCTTTCAAATATGAAAATGGTTGATTTTAAAGTAATAAACTTTTTTATATTTTTTTTTCTGCGATAACGAGGGTTTCTGTGACTTTTTGCTGTTTTAACAGTTCTTAAGCTTCCTTTACATATTACATTTTGAAATAAGTATGCACTGATGACAAATTGAAATTTTCACCCTTAACGGATAAAAAATTGATAAAAAATTCTTGAAAATGAACAAGTTTGCACATTTGAATATCATTTTTAATCCCAAACATATTTTTTAGATGAAAATTCCACACCACTGTTTTTTGACCAATTAAATGTGTAGTTTTGGTTGCATTACCATGACAACATAAGTATTTATCGGAATTTTTTTCTTCTGCCTGGGGTACCCGGAGAGAATTATAGTGGACATTTTTTGACATAATCATTGAATTTGTTTTAACGTCATGTCTGCATTTACATATATAATTATAATAAGAAAATGTTATTTTGTACCAGTTGTATTTTAGACATAACATAATATAAAATAATGTAAGGTTTTAAGACCCTAAATGACAATTTTATACAACTACAGTTAGTAAAATAATATCATAAGACTGAAGTAGGTACTAGACATAAGTAAAGGGCAAACGAAAGCAAGGTATGGGTCTAAAAAAATTAAAATAAACTTTTTTACCAACTGTAGTAATATTAGGTATATATAATATAAAAGAAAAAACAATGATAAGCTCTAAAATTACATATATTTGCAACTACAATTGGTAAAATGGAAAATATTTATTTTATTGTAAAATTTTAAAGCTCGTGTCAAAGTTACAAATATTAATTTCAAAGAATATTATTTAAAACAAACTTGGTGTTAAATTTTCTTACCGAATACGACACGTGCTTAAATTATTCCGAGCAATTTTTCTCGGCCACGAATATTTTAAGAAAATTCTCCCTTGCCTGCAGCTCGGGATAATTTTCAAAATATTCGTGGCCTTGAAAAAAATATATTTTTTGACATAATACCTTGTATACCTTTGCAAAAAAATTGTATCTGATGATTGCATGGGTTTTAGATCATGCAGAACTTTTTATGAAGAATAACATTTTTTTCGTAAAATTGATATTAAAAAAGTTTCCATATGGTGCGAACTTAAGTAGACACGCTGTCTGGGACGCAGTATTAAAAAAAAATACAGTTATAGTTAAGTCCATTCGTGCACACACTGTATATAGATTAACCTTGGGTTCCAACATGGTCCACTTTATTTTAGTACGTTTGTGGTTCGATGTCATTATAATTTATAGTAACGCACGTTTTCTTAAATCCAATAAATGTAATCTTTTTTTTATATAATAATCAAATTAAAACTTACTGTGTGTATTTGATTTGCTTCCAAATCAATTCTCTCTAGTGATTTACACCCTGATACAGCGCCATCAAGCGAGGTAATTTGATTGTAACTCAAAAACAGAGTATCCAGGCGGGGGTAATTCGACATTTGTTGGGGGATCCGAATGAGCCTAAAAATTAGAAATATTAGACAATAAAAATCGTTATCGATAAATAGGTATTAGTTATTATAAATGACATATTTATTTGCAAAAATAAAAAAGTAAATGATAAGGGTGAGTTTTTTCATGTTTAATTCAGGGATCTTCGACACCGCCACAGAGATGGTTACCTAAATAGGGAAGTTATTGTAGTTTCTAGAGCCTAATTTAAATCACTTTTTGTTTTTGTGTCTTCTAAAAAATATGAGTGACTAGATATTTAAAAAAATGTTTTAATTTTCCCCTGTAGCTCAGTGAATATTGGAAACAGAAAAAAATCAATCAAAAACTAGAAGATAATTATATTCTCAATGAAAAGGTATAATCCGATATTTAATGTAGTAGCCCCTTTATGAGCTACGGCCAAGCTACATTATAAAATTGCTTTGTTTTAAAAGGAAAGCATAGTTGGCAACGACATTTTTAAAAAGACATTTTTATAAGCTCTTCAAGCAAATTAATTTTTGAGATAATTCGTATACCACTAAAAAATAATATCTAATGATTGCATTCATAACTTTTTTCCATAAAATTAATAACAAAGATTGCCATGAGTTTGAACTTAAGTATACAGAATCAGATAAATAAAGTCGTTCACAGATAATGTGTTGAAAGAAGACGGTCTAACGCAAATGCCAGCATGTAAACATTTCGAATTGGAAGACTAATCGTGCTTTCTTTGTTGTTGCTTTGCTGGCCGATATACCATTAACTATTGCTTATACAGTATGTATAATAGTCTTTTAACTAAGTTATAAAATATCGAATGATTGCTTTTCATAAAGACATTATCTACAAGTTTTTTTACTCTTTGTTCAATGCAATGCAAACTAAATTTAAGCCATATAGCAAAAAGCTTGCATTTGTTTTCCCTGGTCATCTTTAATTTACCTGCATCCGTAAAAATTATTGTCGTTGTTACATTAAATTCCTGATTAAAAAGTTTTTGCGGCAAAACATCAAGATAATTAATTAATTTACTCTTTAAAAAAGAATTATTCTTTTATTATTAGATTATTATTATAAATGGTTTTCTGCAATGAAAGTCAATAAAATAAAAAAGTTATACATTTTTGAAATGGTAATTTTTTAAGCATTTCAATACTAAAATAATATATAGGGTGTTTCATTTAAAATTTACAAAAATAAATAAATAAGTCAAAAATTGGTTACCTCAGAAAAAAATAATGGACATTTCTGCAATCTTCACAAAAAGTTTCTGAAAGAAAGTTTTTACAGAACTAAAAAAATCTCCAAAAATAGAAATAATATAAAGGATTAAAGAAAACGCCCGAAATTAAGAAACACGCTGTAGCGAGTAAACGACACAAGATAGCGAATTGCGGTTTCCACCAGTAAGTTTAGCCTAAAATTTGAGCCTCGCACATGGGGGTCAGTTTTATGTAAAACATACCTACAGGGGTTTAGAATTTTTAAAAGTTACACACCATGTATATTTTTAAATATTTTTAGATTTTAAATTTTCTTTTGACCCTATCTACAAAAACCGTATCCTGATAACCTAATTTGTCTTGAAGCTTCTCGCAGTCACAATTGTACAAAATAGGGACGGCCCTGTATATAAAAATACAGTGCCTGTCAGGACCTTCTCTCCTAACTTTTTAATTGATCGGATTTTTTTTTCATAAAAATTTAAGGACTTTTGTAAGACAATATAAACTAAATTTTAGGCCTAAAATGACAGATTTGAATGTCAAACTGCGAGTTGGGCGCCATTTTGAAAAAATAATTAAATGTAAAGTCAATATGTCCACCTATACTACTTTAATAATTACCTGAATAGCTGATTTTGATGGCACTATTTCCGAAACTAATAAAGTTAGTTATCATTAATGGTCTAAAGCTCTTTTTAATGGTGATAAAACCGAACAATTTAAAAGTTATAAGAAAGCCCTGCCTTTAAATAAGCACTGTATAATTATACTATCCAGAATTCTGGAGCCAAAAAATATTTTGTTTAAATGTATATTCCCACAAAACAAATAAACTATAAAAAAACAGTATGTTAAATAAATAAACTATATGCATTCAAAATTTATGACTTCTAAAAACTATTAACCATATTTAATTTAATTATTTAACCGGTAAAGCTAACCTACCTGTTGTTTGATGCATGTATCATTTTCAGGTTCGGAGCTTCATAAGGCAGTTGTCCCTCCAAATCCTCAAAATCGTTTGAATTCAAGAAAAGCCAATTTAAACTTCGTAAACCTATTATAACAGAAAATATAATAATTATTTAAAAATCGAGACGCATCGCCGATTGTAATAAAATTTGGTACACGGGTTTTTTGGGGCGCTGGTTACAAATCTCAAATAATTTTTGATCGACACTTTTTGTTCTCGAGATATTCATCATCAAACTTGAATAGAATAATAACCTGAATTCACCATATTCCCCCTTCTTTTGCACGCAATTCTTGAATTTTCCGCTTAATTGGCACTTAATATTTGATTTTTACCTCTTAAAACATATTTTGCTATTTATTTTAGACATTTTTTCCATAAAAATGTAACGCTTTCTTTCAATCCTTTCAATCTTAATAGCCATAGCGCCGTCATGGCTACTGAGATTGAAAGTGAAGCTTTCCAATTTTATAAGAAAAACAGGTAAAATAGACAGAAAATGGGTTTTTAAGAGGTAAAAATAAAATATTAAGTGCCAATTTAGCTTTAAAACAAAAATTGTTTGCAAAAAGAAGGAGAAATATAGTGAAAATATGGTAAATTTGCTTTTCAACTTTGATAATGGATATTTTAAAAACGAGACGTGTCCACTAAAAATTCTTTCACATTTTTGATCAGCGCCCCAGAAAAACCCCGTATACCAAATTTTATTAAAATCGGCGATCCGTCCGGTTTGTAAATAATTACCAAATATACTAAGAGATGTGACACTAGGGAAAAGTAAAAAAGGTAATAATTGTTTAATAAAAAGTTTGTCTAATGGTTTTTACATCTTTAATACCGTAAAATTTTATAAAATTTTAACAATATTTTTGATTTTTCCAAAATGTGTATGTAGGGGTATAAAAACAAACGTAAGTGACAGGGGCTTAATACAGGATATCCAGTAACTTTACCGACAAACTTTAAGGGGTGATTCTACAATAAAAAAATTAGATTATCAAATTTGTTTTAAAATAATTTTTAAGCAGTGGCGTAGATAATATTATTTTCTGGGGGACGGGGGGAGTTATGAAATAATTGAGGTATGTTTGAACTTCCTTTCGTATGGCAAAATCGAAAATCGGCGAAAAAAATTTTGAAGAGCAAAAAAAAGGTCATTACCTTTAAAAATACATGTAAATTGATTTTTCTTCTTCTATAAAACATACTTTATTTTGCATAAAGAACTTAAAAAACTGGAAAAGGGTCTCACAAGTTACTAACGTTACTTCATAGCCTTCATTATTTGTAAAAACCCTTAAAACATTTTTCAACCTTTCTGACGAGTGCTAATTACCCCCATAACTCCCTCCCCTCCCCCTTATCTACGCCAGTATTTTCAAGATATTAAGTCATATTTCTTGTATCTGCCCCAGCTATTTTTGGGCAAAAATTCATTTATTTAAAATATTATTAAAAAATAAGAAAATACCACAATGGGTTTCTTCCATTTAAAATTGGATGAAAACATAAAGACATACCTTTTAAGTGCTAAAATATCACTATTATTTTACCCACCTATTTTTTTTTTAAAGCATTATTAAAAAAATTTAAAACATTAGGAGATCTTACCTGTTAGGGTGTCATTTAAATGGTAAATTCTATTACGACCCAAGTGCAATCGTTCAGTTTGAAGAGGAATTGAGTTGCGATCGATTCGAGAAATCTGATTTCCAGGTAAAACGATGGTTCTTATTTCTTGCAAATCCTAAAAAACAGTACCATTGGAGATATCAATCTTGTAAATATTAAACTAAATCTTTTAATCATTGTAGATAGCGTAACACGTTCAAAGAGCCAAAAACACACTCTTTTTAACTACATTTGCAAATAAATTATTCATTTCACAATTAAAACCTAATATCACAATTAACTGATATACCGGGAAGACGTAAAGTCCGTATATCGTCAAGATATTCATTTTTTGACATTTCATTGACATTGAATGTGGCGTTGAGATCCAGAACCTATTTTTAGGTCCATTGTGGACTAATAATTATTATAAGATAGTAGTAGCTCACTTATTCCACTTTGGTTCTGGTTCTTAACGCCACAAATGTCAATGAGAGCTCGTCGCCATGTTGGGAAAAAATGGAAGGCGGCTTGGGCACCTATATTATATTACCTTTAAAAATATATTTTAAAGAGCTTTACGAAAATACAACATTTATTATCTATATTTTCTGACATATGGCTACCCAAATTAGGTATTTACATAATTAATAAAGTACCACCATTTTGTAGTAGGTAAAAACATTGACTTTACATTTTAAGATTATATAAAGTACTTGTCAGGAGCTTTTAAATAATGTACTATAAGACTTCCTTTTTCATTACCTGCTTTTTTTAATATAGAGCCCAACTGTCAAATTAACATTTAAGTTGTCACTGATATGTCAATGTTATACACTATTGTTTCAAATTTCATTAGAATATACTATGATTTTAAAAGAGGGACCGAGTTTAGGTCTTCACTGTTTAAGAGATAATTTTATTACTTACAGTAAAACTATTATATAAAATCTCCCTTATTTTAGCTCTTCCTAGATCAGTAGTCTGTACATGGGGCATATTTTTCCAAACATGTCCGGGGATTTTTTCAACTGGTGTATCTGCCAGACTTAAATATGTTATTCTTGACATACCAATAAACGTGTCTTCATTAAGGTATCTAAAACAAATAAGTCAGACACACCAAATATACAGGGTGACCAAAAAGGTATGATCATAAATGATGAGGGTGATAGAGTGAGTCAAAATAATGTAAGTTTCTATTAAAAAAAAGTTCTGTCGTGCTTCCTTAGGGAGTTGGACCTTCAAAGTTAATATTTAAAAAAACATTTCAGTTATACCTTTTAAATTGCTGCCACAGTACGAATAATATTTGGGCAAGTAAATAACCTTATACTAATGCTTCTTTCTATAAGTAAAAGCCCGTTGAATCTGTCATGACAAATTTGATATTTTGCTTTGACCGTTTGAATCCTTTATCTTTTTTTTACAAAAAACATATACCTTATTTAAATTATTATCTTGTACCGTTTTTAATATAATCGCATTTTAAATACAGACATGCCAGCATTTTGTATGTAATAAAAAAAATCAATTTGTTCTCATTCATCAAAATATGGTAAATTATTAAAAAATGATGTTTTTAATAATTTTAGCATATTTTAATGATTTTTTAAGTACTTAAATGTTTTTAAAATGCTATTTTATGCAGCGTTAAATTCAGGGGGTGGCCCAAGGGGGATATTTCCCCCAGAGCAAAAAGATCCGCCCGGAGAATTTTGGTGTTAAATCATTAGTGTAAATGTAATAAAAAAGCGGTTAGTTTGGTTTTTACAGCTTTTTTGTCTTTAACTTTTGTGGTGGTATTAATTTTCTTCAGGATCCCCTTCCCGGAGAAAAAAATCTAAATTAAAAACTGATTTTATAAAAAACGGTAAAAGATATCAAGTAAAAAGGTCTGACTTTTTGTAGAAAAAAAAGATGAAGGAGTCAAGCGGTCAAAGCAAAATGTCAAATATGTCACCTCTATCAAAAATATATACAAGAAATTAAAAAATAACAGCTCACCCTGTATAATAAAATAAATAGAAAAAAGTAAATAAATAGAAAAAGTATTAGTATGAGGTTATTTAGTTCCTTTAATATTATTGGCAATGTGATAACAGTTCAAAAGTTATAATAACTGAAATGTTTTTTTTTAATTTTAAAAGTCAATAACTCCACTTTTTTATGAAAGACTTTCTGATGCCTTTAATAAACTCAGATATTTTCTGGTTTTTACAAAATATTTAATCAGATATTTTTATTACAATTTCCACTTCTTTTCATATGTAAAATATAACATTAGAAATGTGGTAAGCTAATTTTATTGGAGGACAAAAAAAATCTAAATCGTTTGTCGAAATCTGGTGGATAAAAAATTGATATGGACCAATATTATTGTGCTCTAAACAGCTCGAAAACTTGGAGGGCTATGATAACTTTGTGTCATCTTTAGTTTTACAAGAAATAAGGTCAGATTATTCGCAAAATCCCAGAGGTCTTATCTTTACTTATAACTGAGAAAAAAATGGAACACCCTAATATAACTTACACTTGAGAACGGACAGAGAAACGTTGTGTGAATAAATTAATAAAGACAATGGAAGTCGGAAATTCTTCTTTTACCCTGATATAAGTTTCCCAAAAGGGAATTAGAAACAAATAGAAATATGTTAGCGATTTAGAAATATTTTACTAGTAAACGATCCTATTATTATCTTATGTTCTTGTTTCTCGAGCGCAAGACGTTGTTAAAAAAGTTAATTTTTATTTACTTTGAATTATTTTTTACCAACTCTGTACAACCAAGGAAAGGTAGGATTGAGTAAGTTAAATAGGTTTATCTTTTATGTGTAAATAGTTATTAAACTTATTGACTACATAATTACTATGAAGTCTAGACACTAAAGGTATAATAAATAGTTTCAAGAAAATAATCAATGAATAAGAAACATAAACAGTGTGATAAATAACTTTGAAAATGTATCTTTTATTTTTTTAAGTTGTTACTTTAAGCAGTCTTGATTATCTCCTTGAAGGCTGTTTTTATTTATTATACGGGGTGTTTCAGAAATCGCACGAATCTTCGGATACTGATTCTAAATGATAAAATACTGGTCAGTTGCCCAAGAGCAAAGTACTTTTATTAAAAAAAAAAAAGAAAAAAGTTATAAGTAAATGTAGAAAATTAAATTTTATATTAAAATTTAAAGTTTAGGCATTAAAGAAAAAATAGTGTTTGTCATTTTTTTACATTATGCATTAAAACTTAAACAGTGAGCAAAAGGAGGCCAAATTTGGACTAAAATTACAGCAAATTAAATGTTTTTTAAATTTACTCTCTCGTGTCGAGTATTTAAGTATTAAGGCTTATGAAAAAAAAATACAAATATATATTTTGTATTTAATGTTTTAACTTTAAATTTTAACATAAAATGTTATTCCTTACAACATTTTTAATACAATTTTGTTTTATTTTTTAAATCAAAAATACTTTACTTTTCGTATTTTTTACGTTTTTAGTTACAATTTACCCTGCACATTACCAATCGGAGTAAAATTTTGCATTTACTAGTTTTTGACCATGCGACCCAGTTGTCTAAAATACCAACTCTTGTAACACCTATACTGGGACACACTGCAGAATATTATCATATACCAAAAATCTTTTAATTACACCAACAAAAAGTGGTTTTGGATGGATTTGTGACCACATTTTTATTCAGACAAACCGGGACAAATGGGATGAAATAAGACTTAAAATATACTTATATACGAGCCCCGTCTTAGTGAAGTTGGCTTAACTCAAGAAGATAAACTTTTTAATAAGGAGCGCTTAATCCCATTTAAGCCTATGTTCCCTCAATTTTGTGACTTAATCTTTTCCCAAATTCTTAGTTTACATTCGTAGCGGAAACTTTTTTGCGGTTTTGGTGATATTTTTGCTTTTTAGTCATTTAACTTTTATATGTGTTAAGATTTTACTGCTTATAGTAGTAGTTACAGAGAATTTTAAACCTGTCAACAGAGGTCACTGACCTTTAGATATTTTTTTAAAGGGAATTTACGTTTAAATCGTTTTTAAGGGTAAGATACTATTTTTTATGTTTTTTAAGTGATTTTATTTTATTTTATGCAAGTATCGGTTTATTCTGTCAGATAAAAAAATTTATGGTAAAAAGGTGACGTCAAAAACATAACCTATATTTTCGGACAAATATAAAAAATTAAGCGCTCCTTAAAAAGTTTATCTCCTTGGCCCCAACTGATATTATAAGATATTTGTAAAGGACTTCGCAGCTCTTGTATTAAAAAACAGCATCGGTGAAATTCTTTAATATTGTATTTTGTAAGAGTTCCATCCCTACTGGTAATATTTTTATAAAAATTTCTGGAGGTCACCGGTAATATTTTGGAGTTAGGGCTTTTCAAAGTGACGTCACTGAATGATATAAAAAACACATTATATTAATTACATTCCCAGCAATCGTTTTAAAAAAATGTGCTCCAGAACTTGCACCAATCTTAACTCGGCTCTTTCGAATTTTTTACGGCACAGGTCTCTTTCCGGAGAACTGGAAAGCTGCACGTGTTCAACCTATACCCAAGAAAGGATCTAAATTTCTTTCATCTAACTATAGACCAATTTTAATTCTCTCAGTTCTTTGTTAAGTATGGAAAAATTAATTAATTCACAAATTCTTAAGTACTTAGAAAAACACAAAATTTTGCATGACAAGCAGTATGGATTTCGCCACAAAAGATCTACAGCAGATCTTCTTTCCTTCTTATCACACTGCTGGAATAAGTCTCTTGAGTTTCTAGGTGAGTCCCAGATCGTTGCTCTTGATATATCCAAAGCTTTTGACCAGGTCTGGCATGCCGCACTTCTTAATAAACTTCCCTCCTATGGTCTTTCAACTCAACTCTGTACTTGGCTAGTTATCTATCTGATCGTCGTATATCAGTTATTGTGGACGGCCATTTTTCAAGCTTTCACCAAGTGAATGTTGGAGTCCCTCAGGGCTCAGTTCTGGCACCAACATTGTTTCTTCTTCACATCAACGACCTTCTCTCGTCCACAACTAATTCCATTCATAGTTTCGCCGACGATAGTACCCTTCACTCCAGTTTTCAGGTTCCTAAACCCATCACTAAACCTGACTTGGAATACAAACGCAGAGCGATGCAGATATCCCTTTCGCAGGATCTTAATTTAATATTGGATTGAAGGCGCCAAAAATCTCGTCCATTTTAATGCATCCAAAACACAATCATGTTCCTTGTCGCGAAAAGAGTCATCAAATACTCATCCTCTACTTATGAGCGGCCAAGTTTTACAGAGCAAAGACACCTTCAATCTTGTGGGCGTCACATTTGCAAGTAACCTTAACTGGCATATTGTTGCATATATTGTATCTATAGCCACGGCAGCTTCTTCTCATATCTGGGGCATGGCGTCCCCCACAACCCTAAACATTCTTGATTCTACTCAAAGAAGAGCTATTCGTCTCATTAATGACTCTTCACTTACAGAAAGGCTTCCCTCTCTTGCCCATCGTCGGGCTGTGGGGGATTTATCGCTTTTTATAGGTACTTCCATGGCTTCTGCTCTGAAGAATTCCAGTATAGATCCTCCACTCACGGTTCCCAACAGAGAAACTCGTGGTTCCGCGCGTACGCATCCCTATACGATCCAACTGGATAGGCCCCGAACTTCCCACTTTGTTCGTTCTTTTATCCCTAGAGTTTCTAGATTGTGGAACCTGCTGCCCGCGGAGGTCTTTCCTTCCCCCAAATTCTCAAGTATTTAAGTCCCGTGTCAACAAACTCCCTCTTACGTTGCTTAAGACACCCACGGTACGTTAGTATTTAGGCTTTTAGCCTACGTGGTTTGCCCAAAGATTAAAAAAAAATAAAAACATACATAGAAGCAAAAATATAGAAGATTGAAATTTGGGCTATTTGATCTAAAATACATATATTTAAAATATATAATTTGAAGTTTGCAGTCTTGCAAAGTGGGTCCAAATCATACCCTGGAAAAATTGTGCCAATACAACCACATTCAAGATGGTTAAAACCATCGAAAGAATGTTAAAACACTTGGGGGTAATTTTTTTGTGCACTTTTACCCTTTTAATAAGTTTTGATGGTTTAAGGTTTTGTGACATTCCTAGAAGAAACAAAAAAGAACCTAAAATAATTACATATTTTAGCTGGTTGGGCCAACTTCACTGAGACGGGGCTCGTACATACATATATTTTAGTGATAATGTGTCCCAGAAAATTTTCAAGAAAAAAAGGTGCTCCGCCAAAACTGGGACGTGTAGTGACCTGACATAGGTACGTTTTTGCTGTTTTAAAAACGAGATCCAATGCCTCTGAGGTAAACCAATATTTTTGTTAATCTGGCAGAGTAAGTAGTTCGCTATTGCTAAAGCTATCACATGCAGAAAGTGTGAGGTATATTTAATTTAAACGTTTTTTTGTAAAATTTTGAAACATACAGTTTGATAAATGTCATGGTACGGTTCTGTTGGGAAACACGCGAGGGCGCCGGCTCCGTTCATGTCGGAAGTCGGTATAAGAGGCGCCACTCTCGCAGGCGCCACCGCAAGAGAAATCGCGCTCCACTCTCTTTCAACTCTGCATTTATTGCCTTTAATACCTTATTATGCTGTTTGCGTGAAATGCACGTTGAATGATCAATTAATCTTGTTTATTTACATTATTTACGCATGTGGTACGTATCCAACAAAGTATTTTTTTAATAGGAGAGTTTTCTGTACTCATGCTTAAATTCTATAATATCTAATATAATAGAGCTCATACAAACATAAAATAAATATTTTTTAAATCATTTTATTTATTTGGCAAGAAATTTGACTTCTTGACTTTTTTACTCAAAAGCACCGTTTTCGCAAAAAAAACTAAAAATAGGACACCAACAAACTACTTCAAAAAAATTTCGTTATACCACAAAAGCATGAAAACGGTTTTTATTTTCTTGCGCAAGAATGGTGCATTGGAGAAAAAGAAGTCAAGAGGTCAAATTTCCTTAAAAATAAACAAAGATTTTACAAATTATTTTCTTATTTTTGAAAAACCAACAGAAGCAAACTTTAATTAAAAAAATATATATTTTCCTTGGTTTTGGGCTTAAAGCAACTAAAATTTAATATGGAGAAATGAGACACAAAAATTGTGTTGACCAGTGAAATTAAGGGCAGATTCTACTATTGAAAATAAGAAAAAAGTTTATATGAACATGGGTCCGCACATTTATCGCCCTTAAAATACAGGGTGTTAGTTACTAATAGTATTAAGGGGTTAATTTATCACTAATTTAATAACATTTAAAAGGTTCAGTGGCGTCTCGAGTGCTGGTACGCCGGTGATCGTCTAAATTTGTGTAACATTTGTGTCTTTGGATTAAGCAAATAAAAATATAGCTTTTATGTCTCTTGATATTTTTTTTTATCTTATTTAGTTTAAGAGAAAAAGCATAAAATCCAGTTAATTGCATATATTAAGAACATTAAGAACACACAGCTTTTTCTTTTAAAAATTGGGTTTTATATTTTTTTTAGCAATTATATAACAAAAAAATAAGTAAATACTTACTTACATAAATAAGGTTTATACAAGTTTTATTAGAAAAGTAAACTTGATGGTATTTATTTGGGTACACGTCAAATGGGACCGCTTTTTTGAAACAAAATAAAGAAAAAAACCCCAAAAAACAAAAATTAAAAATAGGAAACTAAAAAACTAAAAATCGACGTTTCGGTGGCAAGTCTGCCACTGAGAAGATAAAATTAAATAAAAATAAAAAAATAAAAGCTAACTAATATTTAGGTTTAAAATTTTAAAATTTAAGCTTCAATCTGACTTGATTAAGGTAGTAAAAAATTGGTCGAAATCACTTAAGAGGTAATGCCAGGTTACCCGCGCTATTCTATCCAAGTATCTGTTTGAAATAAAGTAAAAAGAAGATGGGAGATATTACAACCAACACATAGTGCTTGGGACAATAATGAAATGGACTTCATAATAATAACCCTTTTAAAATCTATTTAGGGGGTTCCTTTTGACGAATCTACCACGAATAATCATACCGCCATATATTGAAGCAGCGTTTTAACCCAGCCTGTCAATTTTAACATGTTTTTGGTGTCAGACTAGGCAAACGTGTCACTTTTTTGTCGGACAAGTTTACCACAATGTTTTACAAGCAATTTTTAAACATTGTGCGAAAAATGGTAAGGGTTACAGTCACGAAATCATAGGGCTCAAAATTGACATGTTTTGGGTTTCGTAACTGTTACCCTTACAATTTTGGGCACGATGTTTATTTAAATAGCATGTAATAGTGAAACTTGTTCAACAAAAAAGGGACGTGTTCGCCCAGTCCGACACCCCAAACATGTCAAAATTACCAACTGTTTTAGCCTGGTGGCATCGCATTTAAAGAGGTTTCGCGGGGCTTAGCTACGCCACTGTCATTTAGGTTAAACACTTATGAATAAAATGGAAAATATAAATGTAAATCCAAAGATTATTTTATTACTTTTAAATAATAAAAAGTGTCTTTGCATTTAAAAACAAGTAAAGCCTAAAGAACTTTTAAAATATAAAGTGAATCGTATAATGCTAAGTTGTGAATAATTTTTCTAAACGGGACCAGCTGGAAAATAGAGTAAAAACAATGACCTTTTATCCTACATGTAGAAATCGAAAATCGCACTGTCATGTTTTTAATTGTTAAATTTGACAACCACATCATAACAACAGCTTTGTTTATTTAATATGTCAGTTTGGCATTTCATAAATTTTGCAAACATTTTTATATAAAAAAATGTCTTATCTGTCTTTAATAATTATTTGGTTTTGTTGTATTGTTAAATAAATTGTTTAGAAAATTATTATTCCTTTATTTGATAGTTTCACTTTCTTCAAGTAATTTTGTCCCTAAATTACACTCGTGCATTAAAATAATCAGATAATTTAGCTTTTAAGTGTATTTGCTTTTAAAAAGTACTCTCGTTCATTTCACATTTTGGCGAAAACTCTAGGCTTTTAGGCAATACGCTTTCAAGCAAAATTGTCGATAATTTTAATGCACTTGTATAATTACCCCCGATAATTTTATAATCTTCAATTTTTGTCTTAAGTAATTTTGCGATAAAACTTACTGTTTTCGATAAATTTGCGACAAACCCATTTTTTTCATCTTTGAGCTCGGGAGGCAGGCTGTTAGCAGATTGTTTAAGTTTACCATGAGGAGAACATTAAGCTTTACCTATGTATTTCAAACTGCTATTTTGCAAATTTCATTAATTACCATATTATCATTTAAGAACATACGTATAGGTTTATTTAATGGGGTAATAAACTGAAGTATTTTATGTATAGCCTTAAGTGTGTCGTTAAAACGAGTTACATAATTTTTATTATCATTTATATCAAAAGCTTCAAAGAGCAGTTTCTAATTAAAGACAAAATTATATTGATAGGTATGCATGTAAATTTATGTTTTTTTGTTATTGTGGGCAAAATCATACAAGACAGTCTCCAGTCCAAGGGAAAGGGGATACAAAATACTTATACATATTTGTATATAGGGTTTTCATTTTTATTTTGACGCTCACTTTTAACTATAAGCCCTAGAAAAAACATTCTGTACAAAAATGTTTTCATACTTTTTCATCTATTATCTTTTAGGCATAAAAAAAATGGACATAAAAACTCAAGAAAAATGAAGAGGTAAACTATTTTTCTTTAAATGGAACATCCTGAATATTATGTTACCATTAAAAATTACTTTTAAAAAGCTTTACAAAAATACAACATGTGATATATCTATCTTTAATAGTTTTCGAAATATGACCACTTAAATCTAAAAAATAGTAGATATAATTTCCATTATTTCTACCTACGGCTCTAATAATAAAGTAAGCTGAGACTGAAGATGTATTGGTAGGTATATCTAGATTTGAAAGCCCATATTTCCGAAACTATTTAAGATATATCCTAATGGTGACATAATAAATATTCAGTTTAACCTATTATAAAAAAGATAATCTTTTATTTTTCTTAAGTTTTTGATGTTTATTTGTTTATGCTCAAAGTATAAGAGAAAAAGTATACAACTTTTATACAACCCGTTTTTGTTCTATCCTTTTTGCTGATGGTTAAAAGTGGGTGGCAAAATACAAATAAACACCCTGTACGTTTCTAAAATTCTTAAAAACATGATTTTGTTTTCGTTAGTGCTTATTGGGTAAACTTTAAAATATTCTTATCAGGTTTTGACAAAAAATATTTTTTAACCTTTTAAAAAAGCTTTTACTTAAAAACCAATATACAGGGTGATTCTTAACCTATAGGCAGAAACTTAGGAAATTATTGCTAAGAACAAACAATATGAAAAAAAAAGTAAAAAAATGGTTCTTTAAAGTAACCAATGAACAGGTCATGCTTGTTATGTCTATTTATTGTTTACTAGTAGTTGTGGTCGCACGTGAGTTTATTTTTACCCAATTAGAATTAAAATTGTGGATTTTAATTATTCTACCGAAATATTTATGAAAAGAAAAATAGTTATCTACCTTAATTTACAGAATATTGTTAAGAAAATTAAGGGTAGATTGAAGTCTTCAAAAAATGAAAAAAGTTTTTATAAACATGAGTCTGCAAAGTTCTCGTGCTCAAGATATAGGTTGTTAAACTTAATATTTTAAATATTCTTTCCCCAATTTTGTTTTAATTTGGCAATTCTATTTACGGCATCAAGGGGGTAATTGATCACTAACTTAATTACATTTAGTAAGTTCAGTAGCGTCTCGAGCGGCAACAGAAGGAATACTTGTAACAAAAAAAACCGAATGCCACTGACTGTGCAAATGTTAAAATAAAGATACAGGTTTTTTACTCGTATTTTTTATTTTTAATATTATTTGTATTTGTTTAAGAGAAAAAAGAAAACCCACCTTATAGGCTAATTGCATATTTTAAGACCATAAAAAAAAAACATTGCGGGAACCCTTTCTTTTAAGAATTAGGTTTTAAATTTTGCTTTTAACAATTATAAAACATAAATACATTATATACATTATAAAAAATGAAAATTCTAATATAATTTATAATAATTATTATTTTTTTATTAGTCATTGTCAGTTTTTAGCAATAAAACCTGAAGTTTGTGCATATGGGTTAAGAGTCACCCTCTATTTTATTACATCGGTTAATTTACAGCAAATATCAATAGAGTAAGTCAGTTATTTCCCAATCTGTTTCACATGCCGATTTATGTTTCAATTATATTGTAGTTGTTATTAATGTGTACTCATTATAATTTATTATTATTTGTAACACAATCATGTCTATCTAGGCGCCACGTTGATGTACATTTTATTGCCTATAAAGTGATAATTTTCGCAAAAGATACAGCAGGAGACACGGGGCTTTCAAGTTCAAGTTACGACATAAAATTCTTGCGTACCAGCACAAAAAATACTGATTTATTTTAAAATCCAATTTTAAGTAAATATTTGCAACACAGTTTGTAAGGTTGTTTGTAACATTTAGAGTATTTTTCTGTGTTTTATCAGATTGTTAACGGAAACGTGTATTTAGTATGGTTTATACAGGGTGTCCCAGAATATGTGGGCAATCTCTTCCATTCATAAAGAACACATAAAAATAATATGGCAAGTTCCTACAACATTTTTCTCTAAAGCTCAACTTTACTGAGATACGTGGCCCAAGAACGCCGCTGAAAATCGGTTGTTCTTGAGTAACATTTGTATCACTCGGTATAATGAAAAAAAATATACATTATGAAACATATTAATAGGGACTTCTTAAAAGGGTGCCTTCTTAAAACATTTGCATTCATTGGGGCGCCAAGGGCAAATTAATCCTTATACAATAATGGTAAATATTTTTAGACCCTGTGTAATAAAGAAGTAAAAAGTATTTTTGAATAGCTTAAACTGTTAGCTAAAAACTGATGCTCCTGTTCGATATCAATAAATTAAAGCGTTTTCGAGAAAAACGATTCTTTGCTTAAATACGTTTGTACTGAATAAATTTGTATGTCAGCCTGACAGGGCTCCCTCGAAACTTATGAATTCTTTAGCTTTAATTAGCGAAGATTATAGAACCCTTCACGATATGCAACATTGTTTTTTATTGTCGTGAAAATAAAAAAATTAAAAAGTTTTTTTTTAGTGCTAATTGCAACAGAATAACCTAATATTTTCATTAGTATTACACAAAAACCTGTTTTGGTCGAAAACGCTTTAGATTATCGATATCGAACATACGTACCTTTCTTTAGCTAAGGACTTGAGTTATTAAAAAATACTATTCCCAATACTTTATTAAACAGGGTGTAGAAATAATGAGCACCATCATGAATGTCAATTTCTAACAAGCAAGCAGTCCTAGAGAGGTGTCATATTAAAAAATTATTTTATTTTACCAAGTACTATAAAAGTTAATCAAGAAAAACCGATTTTTATCGGCGTCCTTTAAAGGCACATATCTAAGTAAAAAGGACCTTTAGAAAAAAGTTTATAGGAACTTGTACATAATATTTTCATGTGTTCTTTATGAATCGGGGGATTGCCCACATATTTTAGGACACCCTGTATAAATTACCACAAACAGTTCTATCTTAAATAAAAACTAAAAAGTTTTTATTTGGATAATATTTTTGTACGTAAATGATTTTTAGTTCTATTCATTCCTAAATTTTATGCGATTTTACGTCATCCGCATACAAGGAGGTGGTTAAGAAGAAAAAGTAAGTTTGGGGTCGTTGCGATAATCGATATTTTTATTAAAATTATTTACAACTTTTCCAATACCTATAAACATAATTATTTTATCGCGATATGGAACAAGATCGTGTTTTAAATACATTAAATTAGAGATGTTTGGCGCCTTAATCTAATAATAAATTAAGGTCCTGTGGTCCAGTGAACGAGATATATGCATTGCCATGCGTAAGATTAGCAATCTACAATAACTGATATCCATCTATATATTAGAATAAAGAGCGGAGAGCAGATTTTAGTTGAAAGACCGTAGGAAGGAAGCTCATTGCTCATCATGTCAGACATGGTCCAAAACTTTGGATATACCAAGAGCAACAATCTGGAATTCACTTAGAAACTCGATGGATTTGTTTCAGTTGTGTAATAAAAATAAAAGAAGAGATGCTGCAGATATTATATGGTGATATCCATACAAATATGAGCTTTCAAAATTTTTGCTATTTCAAATACTTTAAAATTTGAAAATTAAGAATTTCTGCATTACTTTACAAAGAATACTAAGGTACATAGATATATCCTGGGCATCATTAGTAAGATATCCATGTGTCGGATTAAAATTATGGCTTTTTAAAAACATGATTTCTGTTTAAACAACATTTTTTAAATGTTAATTCTGTCAAAAATAAAAACTTATTAGAAAATGTGGCTCATGCTTACAATGTGTTTATTATTAAAAATTACTATTTTACTTTAAAAAAGTGTATAAGGTTTGATTTCCTTAAAATTTTCGATAATCCATATATCGTCAGTGTAATTCGCACAGTGCGTAACTCCATTTTCAGAAATTTTAGAGAAGAATTTGTTAAAGCAGAATTTTACAGTGAGTGTAAGGTATCATATAGAAAAAAATAATTTAATAGGAAAAAACATTACTATATGTTTATAAAAATTAATTGTTGAAGTTAAATTTAATTAATTTTGACATCTGATACAATTAAAAGGAGTAGAACAGTTTTCTAATGCTGATCTGAATTATATGGAGTTAATCACTTTGCGAATTACACTGACGATATGTATCTGACTCTCCAAACTTTACAAAAAACATATTTATGTAGCACATTTCTTAAAAATCTTCCACAATTTATGTGTTTATGATAAGAAAACAAGGATATTTCTAGAAGTGTTTCAATATCAGAAATAAATTTAAGACATATCAAATTTCTTCTTAAATTTACACGTTGTATCACAAATACAAAAAACAAATTTTGTTAAATTTTTAGAAGAATTTATTGCAAAATATTACTAGGAATGATTTAATGCTGAGTGTTTAAAATGACAAATTAATAATGGATGAGCCGAGAAAGACGGATAACCTATGACCTCATTAAAATTCAATTATTATGCCAAAAATGAATAATTAAATTATGGCGTTGTTCAATGCGGATTGGACAATTAATTATTAAGTTATCTTTTGTGAGAAACTAACATCGAATTAAAACTACAAAATTAGATCAATAGACGTGTTTCTACCAGATAAAAATGAAAAATAGGTAAAGTTTGCAAAGATAAAACGTAAACAAAAAAATAAAATAAAATATTAGACGAACTTAATTTTTAAAAGATCGTTTTTCAAGTCTCTGCTGTTTTTTTTTTGGTAAAGAAAGATAAATTTTCTTTGTAATCTAAGCTACTTGCAATACCGTTCTATATTGAATTTAGTGCCATTCCGCTTAACCCTTTTGCCATATTTACCCAGAGGTAGTTTTTAATTATTTTGAGCTATGAAAATTTTATTTTTCCTGAAGCAACAGACACAGGCAATCTTATAGTATCCTTAGTAAGATTGGAAGGTTTTAGGTAAGGCTCCTTTAAAATCGTTAAAATAAATTAATGAATTAAACCTCGGGCACGATATCCAGCGTCAGCGTCGAGCGGCTGATTTAAATAAACAAGTTCTTTTATTCTCGCATAAAGATCAACGACAGCGTTCTCACATTTGCCGCCCAACGCTGGCCGCTGACGCTGACGCTTAGTATCGTGACCGCGGACTTACAATGTTGAATGACTGGATTATTTACCCCCAGTTCCAACTATAGCAAATCTTGAGTATAATTCATTTTTTAACTTACCATTTATGTCTTTGCTTTTCTCGTTGTTTACTTGGGGAGAAATAAATTTCCAAATTAATGCAATGTTTTTTAAGGTCGTTCTTATTTATGCAGCAGAAAGCTAATGCATATCATATAAAAATGAGAAATAGTCAAAGTTAACAATGCGAAGTTTGAAGCTCTCCTTAATTTACACAATTACTGTATTTATTAAACTGGCTTGACACTTATCAAACTTCTTCTCAAATAAGTTTAATTAAATATTGCATACAAAAGTGTAAATTAAAAAAATATGTGACGAACTTCTTTAAAGCAAATATCAGTGTTGCCAATTAATTCTTTTTTATTACAATTTGTAAGTCTCTGCTTTGAAAATATGGATAAGGAATATCTTTAATAAATAAACGCATGGTTGCTGTAGCACTTATTTTTGCTGCAAATGCACTTATGTGTTCTGTCGATAAGACAAAAAGGTGGTTTTGGGTGCGACCATGGCTGCTAAAAAAAGGAAGCAGCTGGCCTAAAACTCATGAAAAGAGAATTTTAAACTGAGCAGAACTAACCAGAATAATTTCAGACGATAGTTTTAAGAAATGTGTTTATTTAATTCATTAGGTTGCTGTATGACATCAAATATTTGAAGAAAAATAGGCCGCGTTTTATAGTAGGGAAGCCCACGATGCTAAATCGGGATTTACTCAAGCGTCATAAAGACTTATTGGATTTGAAAGCTTAGATAATAAGAAGAAAAAAATGTTATATAATGTATACCTTTTCATCGGTGGGGGAAGCGGCTAAAGATTTATAAATTTGTCAAAAAATACCGTTATTATTTCGGCTTGTGGAAATCGTTCGTATCGTACCGGATTATATTTTTCGTTATCTTTAAATTATTTTCTTCAAAATAATAAAAAAGCCACGCTTGAGAATGTAAAAAATAACGTTTTTTTACATCTTTGTAGCCCTACGCCTTAAATACGGGGCTCATATTTGGTGGACAAGGTATTCTCCGGTATATTAATCTGCCGTGCTGTAGTAAAGTCCAAAATTCCCTCTTGGGCTCCCCAACCATTAATCCTATAAACAAATTTGACTTCTTCTATATCCATTTTTAGATAAATGACAGAAGTCACTCATTATCCTAATTAATATGGTATGTCAGGAGAAGGTTAATTCAGTTTATTATACTAGTATAAAAGTGTTAAAAATTAGGCAATTTTAAATTTTCACACATCTTTATCTCGATAAATTTAGTTAGGAAATGCATTTCACCCCACACAAATTGTTTTTAGAATTTAAATTTTTATAATTATACTGGGCGTTTTATTTGAAAATATGTAATTTTGGTCTACCACGACTAAATGCAACACTCTGTATATCTATAGTCTTTGCAAAACGATAACGGTGAAGGGATCATGCAACTTTTGTATTGTATGTCTTAGAGAATTTGATAGCTACGTTCCTTTTTTAAAACACTGTATTTATAGCGTAGTATGTGGTATTATCTCTTTAATAAGCTTTTGTGCTTGTCTAATGTGCGAAAATACTTTAAATGTGTGGCGCCTACAAATACAATGGAAAATTTCCCACGTCTCAATGAACGCTCAAATCAGTGTCAAATTACTCAAATCAAAGTCATAATAATTTTATTGTTTTATTTACAATGCTTATAGGAAGTGGGCTAAAAAATATTCCTTATAAGTTGTTAATAGGTATTAACTATTTGCTATTGTATAATACAACGATTATAATTTTTGATACTTTGACATAAAATATTTAAATTAAACACTGTAATTTTTTATGATATTCATTTCTTTTTCCATAAAACTACCTGATATATGGGCAATTGGTTATTTTCAATCGCCGTTTTTTCTAAAACCGAAGAAGATATATTATGTATCTGTAATAGGTTTTACATAAGAAATGACTTGTAGAATTTAAAACTTAAAAAATATACAAGGCGATCCATTTAAAATATCCAAATTCCCCACTTCCGGTTAAACGGTTTAAATTATATGCAATATTGGCATCTGATGATAAAATACATCCAACGAAAATTTGATGGCAGTATGTTTTTATCCAAGAAAATATTTGGCTGGGTAGTGATTTCGTTATCACCCGGCATATCCTCTATACCAGTGTTTTTCAACTTGTGAGTCGCGACCTGTATGAGGTCGCAGAGCTTTTGTGGGAGGTCGCAAGAGGTCGAGAAAATCAATAAAATTTAAATAGATAGACATTTGTATGTCAATATAAACAAATTAACAAAAAAGTAAATCCTATGACTAATCATCCATTCTGATGCGACGGTTTTGCTTGTTTTGACTGATCAACTTCTCCCATCGTGAATACGTTTTTAGTACATTGAGAGTAAAAATTTAAACCCATTTTTCATTACTTTTTATTTGGGTCAATGCTAAAATACGAGGTGGCAAATGGAATCAAACACTTCAAGGTACCAGTTGTCAATTCTGGATATTCTATTTTTCTTTTTTAACCAAAACCTACCATTATGGTAGAATGAGTTCCATGCGTAACATCCCTTTGGCAGATAATTGAAGCATATTATACATATAAGGTGATATGGTAGTTGAAGCATATTATACATATAAGCCAAATATGCCTCGTTTATTGCTGCCGTAAGCGGATTTAAGATCGTCCTTGTCTTAGTGTTTTTCCATATCTCTTCCACCAAGAAATATTGGCACAATTTTTCTTTCAATTTATCTAACAGAATTTTTACGCCAGGTATATAAACCTTAATATTTATCTCACATCCGACTTCTTCAATATAAAACTGTGTCGAAGAAAATAAAACGAACATTTCTTGGTTTAGTGGTTATAGATGTCATCCTTTTTTTTGTAAACCCATTGACTTTGTCTTTTGCAGATGACATTTTCGTTCAGTCCTTCGTGCTTAAAGGCTTTTGCTTAAGATATTTAATGCTAAGCTTAGTGTAAAAAACCTGATTTTAAAAGGAATTCCACATCATAAATAAATTTGAAGTATTCTGACTTGGCCTGCTATAAATATTATTAAAAGTTCATTTTTGAGTTCCATTACTTTGGTCAGTAATTTGCCTATCCTTATTACTCATTTCGCAAAAAATGTTAAATATTGCTGTTACATACCATGAAAGATAAAAAAGGGATTCGAATGGTCGTGAGATACTTTTTCTTACTATGAGAGTCGTGTCATAAAAAAGGTTCAAAAACACTGGTCTACAGCAACTGTGTCAAGGCAGTTACTGCTTAGATTTTTTTTTGTTATATTGGAAGACATAAATTAAAGCAATTTCTTTGCAAAGATATCATATATTACGTAAACATAAATACTAAATCCTAAAGTTCCTGAAATTCTTAGTAATTTTTATTTGTAAATTAAGAGATCTAATTAGCAAGAACCGTGTCCCTGCAGCAGGCCCGGATCTAGGGGGGAGGACAAACAAGGGTGTTTACTTCGGGGGACACCTTTAGAGGGCGGTAAATTGAAGCAAGGAATGTAAAAGAAGTGGTCATTGTAAGAGGCGAGGACCATTTTTTTTATTTGCTATTATACAATGTGCGCCAAGTGATGAGAAGGGGGCGGCGTAGGGCAATTTTTGCCCCCGCTCCTCCTTTACAAAAAATTCAGATCCGGGATTGCCTTGCATACTAAAGAAATATCATAATGTTTTTGCCTGGGAAAAAAGTACAAAATCTAGACCTATTTTGGTAGATTAATATTCCATTTAAAAAAATGAGATATCCTTTAAAAAATAGGGTTAAACTTAAGTAAACCAAATTATTTAATAGTGTTGTCCTGGCAACTGAAGAAGCAAAAACGTAAATTATAATTACCTGCAAAAAAGTTAAATGTGACTAGGACAAGTAAAGAATTTCAAGCATAAAGGGGGACAAATTTGTGATAAGTATCACTTCCACCCCCAAGGATTTTGTGGATAATATAAGTGCAGAAAACCCTGGTTCCTATACTATACCACCTGCGAGTATGTATAAAGGGAACACTCCATACCAACTCTGCTAAACCAGTAACTGCTTAGACGAATATTTCTTTTTCTTATAATGGAAGACCTAAATCCAAGCAATTTCCTTATAAAGACGCAATATATAACATTAAAAAACTAAATCTTGTAATTCCTGACAACAACATTCCTGCAATTCTTAGTAAATTTTCTTGTAACTGTAAGCGATCTTAATCCGCAAGAACCGTGTCTCCTTGGGTGCTGTCCTCTGTCTGGGCACGCGACAACATTACCATCAATCTCCTGCTGACGGCCGCTAATTAGTCAATGACGGCTCGATGGCGACGAGTTTCAGATGATTTAATAACCAATTTCAAAGAAATGACAGCTTTGTAATGGAGCCTCATTTTTATTATGTTTTTTTAATAAACGGTTAGAATTGCAATATGTATATTACTTCTTAACGATTATTTATCAGGTGTTTAATAAGTCTGTTGCCTTAAATCGGTAATTTGCAGTAGATGGACATATTTAAAAGGTTCTAGAGTTTCAACCTTTACAGATATTTAAAAGAAAGTTATTTAAAAAATAAATGCAATTAAGTAAAATATTAAAATTCCGAGTATTTCTGAACATATCCGGAAAGTAACAAAAAAAAATGTTTTTTTTCCTTTATTTAAAATCGAATTTTTAAATAAATTGCACTTTTGCACGGCCAATTTTTTTCGCTTTATTCAATGATGGTATTTTATTTAAAATGAGACGTTTCGTTTTCGTGGGATCATCATCCACTTTATTTTCTGAAATACGGTTCTGATATTTTAATGTCAAAATTTATTACAAATTTAATAATGCATCACACATTAAGATTTAATCCTAGTACAAACCTATATTTTCAAAATTTTGATAAAAATTATCATCTCTACATTTTATGGTAATAAATAACTTTAATACATCAAGCAAAACTTAACAAAACCCCTAGCATCACTAACTTACATTTTTAAATACAGTCCTGATATTTTAATATTTTTAATATTGAAATTAAAAAGCCATTTTCTTTAGAATTTACATTATGGATTACTAATAATAACTAATACATTAGTATATAAAATAAAAACTCAAAAGTGCACAAATAATAAAGGATCAAATTATTTACTTATACAATAACAATTTTAATACGTACTTGTTTAGGCTTTTTCGTAGTCAGGTAAATCTAAAGCCTAGTTCAGACACGGCTAATAATTTAGTAGTAATAGAGTAGCGAGTAATTATGTATACTCGGGCATGCGGACACTAAAAATTAGGAACGTAGTTTAGTGTAGTAGCTGTCCACACGCACGAAGATACGTAATTACTCGCAGGGCCGTATTAACTGTTTCAGGCGCCCTAGGCTAGAATTCCCGGAGCGCCTATTTTCCACCCAAAAAATTTGTAAAGAGCAAAAAAAAGGTCATTCTCTCCTTTCACTTTCACGCCTATTTGTCTATTTCATTCCAAAGTACCATATTCACAGAGAAATTAGTCACCAAAAATCCCCACTCAACCTAAACTTTTTAAAACCTCCCATGTCTACCGCCTGTTACTCCCCTGTCTGGCGCCTATTTTTTCATAACGCTCTAGGCTGTAACCTAGTCAGCCTAATGGATAATACGGCCCTGATTACTCGCTACTCACTCGACTAAATTACTAGCCGTGTCTGAACAAGGTATAACAACAAGCAAACATAATATTTGATAATTTTTAAATGTAATTTATCAAAACTATCAGAAAGGCCTTAACACTAAATAATAGGGTGGTGGTTGATAAGTTGTTTTGAATTTGCGCAGATTAAGGATCTTACCATCATGCTGTACCAACATATTTATTTGTTTCTAGGGCTTTTCTGATGTTTTAGATAAATTTCACTAAAACATTTTTAAATATGTTTTGCTTGTTGTTAGATTTACTTGACAAGAAAAATGCTAAAGCAAGATCCATATAGAAATTGTTGTGGAATAAGTAAATCATTTATTTTTACTATTTTTTCTACTTAAAGAATGTATTGGTTTATAATGTAAAGTTGCTATTTTTACCGGATTCTAAGAAATACAGGTCTCTATTACCGTTAAGCCATAGGATAAATTTCTAATAAAATTAGCATTAAAATGTTGATATTTAAATATCAGGACCGTATTTAAAAATATAAGTTAGTAATGCTAAGGGTTGTTAAGTCCTGCTTGGTTTATTAAAAAAATAACTTGAAATGTAGAGTTATTATTTTTCCCATTTCTAAAAATACAGGTCCGAATTAAAATTAAACATGAAAGTATCATATAATATTTAATTTGTATTCAAATCGGCTTTTAAATTTTGAAATTAGAATATCAGGACCGTTAAAAAAAGTTGATGATGGGCTCACGAAAACGAAAAGTCGCATTTTATATAAAATACCACTATTGGATAGAACAAAAAAAGTGACAGTGCAGTAGAAAACAAGTGACCTTATTTTAAAATTCGATTTTAAATAAAGAAAAAAATAAAACAATTTTTTATTTTTGCTTTTTTCCGGGTATCTTCGAAAATACTTGGAATTTAAAAAAATTTTAAACAGCAAATAATTAGACACATAAAACCTATTTTTTTTTCTCATTTAACCAACTTATTATCTCTTACCACTTACAAGATGCCCATACTGGCCCTCCTTATCTTGGACACGTTCTATGCTATAAAGGTTGCAAGATTCCACCAAAACATACATACAGAAATAATCATTATACATTTATTTTAAGTTAAATAAAAGCTTTTAATGATAAAATTGACCACATCCTTTTTACAGAATTTTAAAAAATTGTTTTCAATTTCATGGCAAAAGTAATAATTTTAATATGTGTAATTTAGACAAATGTATATAATAAAAAGAGTTTAATCCCTTAAGATACCCTTGGGCATATCATAATTTATTTTAAAACTTACACCGTTTTAATTTGGGGAGTAGGCATTTAGTTAAATACTAATCACTATAGTCAAGTTTAGAAACGTAAGAGCGAATTCCGTGTATTTTGACAGAATTTCGTAGTCGGTCATAGGCGTGCGTAAACTTTATATTCTTTATTAAACTTAATTACCTTTTAACCCTTTGTCCCTGTGTTTCTAAATAGATAAAAAGGTAGGTATTAAAGATAGAAATTATAAATAAAATATGAAAAAGTCTGGTGGGCAGGGCTTTAGCCAAGTCCAGTACTTTTTTCGTTTCCTACGAGTTGCTCATACTATTTTTTATTTTCAATCTAAATATAGGTTTTTCGCAATATTACCAAAAGTTTTTTAAAACTAATTAGGCCTTTCTGCAATTATTATTTTGTAAACAGCGTATAGTTTTGTTGCCGTATTTTTTTCTGTAACGTTGTATGTAGTAAATTTTCATTAACAAATAATACTTTTAATTGGCATGCAGATTTCTTATTATAACTTTAAAACTCTTAAGGATATTTTCATAAAATTTACCATAAACCTACCTAGCAATAATGGGCTTTTTAATGTGAAAGTTTTTTAAAGTATTTCCACCAGTGGCGTCCGTACGGGATGTATACTGGAAATATTTCCCAAAAATTTGATACGCCATTGCTTTTTTAAAAACAAAATTAGTTTTAATATTTCCATTTTTGACAACAAATTTTATTTCTGGAACAGGCCGTTTTCGCGTAAAAAAATAAAAACCGATTTTAATCTATTTTGGTATGGCGAAATTATTTTAAAGTAGTTGACAGGTGCCATATTTTTAGTTTTTTATGCAAAAACGGTGCATAGTACGAAAAAAGTCAAGAGGTCAAATTTGTTGCAAAATAAATAAGGATTTAAAAAATTATTTTTATTGTTAAAAAAGGAATAGCATACCATTTTTTTAAATTTTCAGTATTCATCCCGTACGAGCGCCACTGGTTAAAATATTTAAAAATTCTCTATGTACAAAAAATCCTGTTGGTGCTTAGTAGGTTTGTGCCAAATTTCAGGAAAAAATCGACAACACTTTTATGTTAAGTTATGATAAGAAAACAATTTTTTCTTAAAATTTTAATACCCTGTAACTTAAAAGTTAAGAGCTTTAGGATATATGTTTATATGAAATTTTCTTCCTAAAATAAGCTAAGGAATCACACCCTGTATTTTGAGCCATCAAATACATTTTATAACACCTTGTATATGAAAAGGAAAGACACTAAAAATTGTACACATTGGAAGTGAATAGGAATTTTAAAAGAGTAACCTTTTCAGTCTTGCCCTACGGGCGATTATCATAAGGACATTAATTCAGATTTTTTAATGACTGCTTTGGTGATATAATGAAAATTTCTTTGGCTAATTTGGTGGTGGTTATGGATAATGCCACCTATCATTCACTTGGCGCATAGAAAAGATACCAATGTGATCTATAGAGAAAGCAAGAAGTTATGGACTGGCTAACTGATAAAGATATTATGCCTATTTCTCATGTACAGGGTTATTCATTTTTAAAGTAAACAGGGCCATATTTTTGGAAAATCCTTGTACTTTTTAAAAAACGAATATAGACCGAAACTAGGCATCATTTCTGGATATTACATATTTGCAAAAATAAATAAAAGACGACACGAAAAAACAGTAAAAATTAAATAATTATCCTAGTTAAACAAAACCATCCCACTCCTAAAATATTTAATCTAGGCGAGTAGTGAGTTTGCTACGAATAATTAATAGTTTAAAAAAACTAGAAAACACGCTTTTTATATGCAACCGGAACTAGAAAATTAGAAAATAATTTTTCATTAAAAAAATATTGCTCATTCTTCATAGTAAGCGTGGAGTGCATTTTTACTATTTTTTCATAACTTTTCCACATCTCATAGATATTGGCAAATATAATAATTATAACATTTAATATATTAATCACCCACGCTTTTTACTATGAAATGACAATATTTTTTTTTAATGAAAAATTATTTTCTAATTTTTAGTTCGGTTGCATATAAAAGCGTGTTTTTTAGTTTTTTTAAACTATTAATTATTTTTTCATTTTTTAGTTCGTTATATCAATTAACTTTGCTACTCTTGACAAAATGGCGAAACATTTTTTTAGTGAATAAGAGTAGCAAAGTTTGAAATGTTGCCAACAGATGGCAACCCACTAAAAAATTTCTTCTCAATTGAGTAGCAAAGTTTGGAATGTTGCCAACAGATGGCAAAGAGTAGCAAAGTTTGAGAAATGTTGCCAACAGATGGCAACCCACTAAAGATTATCTTTGCAATTGAGTAGCAAAGTTTGGAATGTTGCCAACAGATGGCAACCCAGGTGTTGATTTTTATAATATAATGGAATTTTTTTTTCCTGGCGATCAAAAACAAGATAACGGGATACTGTTTTGCAGATTATTGCATTGTCATGGGTCCTTAATACGTGTGCAAAGTTTCAAAGAAATCGAATAGCTGGAAGTTGGTTAAAATTAGGCTCAAAGATTCCGTTACATAGATAGCCAGATGGATAGATAGATAGTTACAACCCAAGTTAATAAAAGCGTGTTAAAAATAGTCTTGTAATTGTAAAAATATACAGGGTTTTTCTAAACAAATGCGAAAAATTTTAGGAGGTGGTTTTTCAACCAAAAAATGAGAAGGACCATATGTCCTAAACGTCTTAGTTTTTAAAATATGGGATGTTAATTTTTTTTAAATATATTGTTTTTTATAATAACTTTTATACTAATTCAGATATTTTTAAAAATTTGGAAGACGCACCCTTTGCATCTAAAGACATTTTTTGGCAAACAAGAAAAAACATTTTTTACCATTGTCGTCCATAAGAGGTTTAACGTAAATATTTTTTTGAGAAAAAAATGATACGCCCTCTACATTTTTCTAAAATAAAAGTATTTTTTAAATCCCCATTTAGTTTAGAACAAATTTGGTCTTTTGATCTTTTTTAGTTTAATGTACGGTTTCGCGTAAATAAATAGAAACCATTTCGCGGCATGCGCAATTCCTTTCTTATTAAAAGAATAAATAACAAAGGTTAATTTTTACTGTAGAATTTCATATTACGAATACAAAACACCCGCATGTTAAAAAATGGTTTCTATTGATTTATGCGAAAAACCGTACATCAAACAAACAAAAAACAAGGGAATAAATTTGTTCTAAACTTAATGGGGATTTAAAAAATATTTTTATTTTACAAAAATGCAGTGGTGTACCATTTTTTTCTTAAAAAATATTTACCTTAAACCCTTATGAACGACTGGTAAAAATATTTTTCCTTGTAAGCCAAAAATGTTTTCTGGTGCAACGGATCGTTCTCCCAAATTTTTTAAAAATATGTGAATAGGTATAAAACTTATAAAAATACAAAGTTTTTTTTAAATTCTAACACCACCTAAACTAAGACGTTTAGGATATATGTTCATATAAAGTTTTTTTCTTATTTTTGGTGAAAAATCACATCCTAAAATGTTTCGCATTTGTTTAGAAACTTAAAAAACCCTGTGTGTAGTTGTTGGTATTTTGGATTAAAAAACTATAAAAATGAGATTTTTTCTTAATAACCTCACACTTTAAAATTTTCAAGTGTTATAAACCAAAAAAAAGTAAAAAACGTAGCTATACCTAAAAAAATATTGAAGTTGGATGAAATAAAAAAGATCCTAAAACAGGAGATAATTTCAGTAGGACATGTCTCAACTCCTGGTAGCTCCATTACTATCATTTTATTTTAACGTTGAAAATTGAGTTCCGCGCAGCCGTTTTGGAGCTGGCCCACCCCAGTCACGCAAAGTGTACAATACGAAATAGTTTTTCATAAAGGTACGTTTACATCTGACATTTATTGCATGATATTTATGTCAGATAGAAATTCTGGCTAATGACACCGGTCAAAAATTTAGGTCTGATATAAATTTTTGACCGTTTACATCAACCAGAATTTCCATCTGACGTAAATATCATGCGATAAATGTCAAATGTAAGTGTACCTTAATATTTAATAATAATTTTAAAATTTTAATAAACTATAGTGTCATGTAAACCCTTAAAGTAATATAGTTTCTGCGGCATTTTTGTTAAACTTATTCAATTGGTAATTAACTTATCTATAATTGGCTTAAGTTGTCATAAAATCTCTTATAAAAGTTTAAATAATGTTTTGTTAAAGCTCCGTTTTTATATACATAATAAACAAAATCCCGTTTTAAAAGTTACTAAAACTTTTTTCATTTGCTTATTATCCATTTTTGAAGGTAACAAAAAATCCGAAATATATCATTAAAAATCTTGTTTTACCAAATTTTTGATTTAAGTTATTTTTGTGTTTATAGTCATTGCGTTTAGAAGATTGGCTAACCAATTTCTACTTTATTTGTTAATAAAATTATTAGAAACAAATACAGTGTGTCCAAGATAAGGATCCTAAGAATGGGAATCTCAGTACCTATTGGAGATACAGCTTAGGTTAAATTAGGAAAAAGTTCTGTTTTTAAAAGCTTATTTACATGCCGTTTAAAAGCTTGACAAATTTTCATGGCCTGCTGAGATATTTGGCAAAAACGAAAATTTGACTATATCGATTTTATTTTTTCTGACTCTATTTGAAGAGATATAAAAAACTAATAACACTTTTTTATTTGCACTTTTTAGCTACTACATGATGGTATTTTTAGATTTTATACCCGACGTTTCGTTTTCAAGAAACCATCATCAACTTAATTTTTTTATATGGCTCAAAAAATAAGTACACCCTGTATCTGATCCCATTTTTTATTACAAATTCAACGATGTATCACATGTCATATTTTAATTATTAGTTAAAAGAAAAATTGCATTTATTCTATTTCTTTTAAATTATTTTTAAGTAGGCATTGCAAACAAATGCTTGGACGTTAATACCTGTTACCTTATTTGAAACATAATTTAAGATCATTATAAAAAGTATTTGTCGTTATTACCCTGTTTGTCGAGTTGTTGTTTTTAGAGCAATTTTTCTTATTGTTACTGTTGTCTTTATTATTGATTATTGGTAAATAGTTAATATCTATTGTGTTGTTAGCGTCGAATATGCCGGGTGGCAATTATAGCCATGAAGAAAAGTTTAACATGCTAACGTGTTACATTTTGTGCCACAAACATACTGTAAATACAGCAGCAACGTATCTTTATACATATCTAGAAAGAAAAAAGCCATGTAATTCCATTTTCATACAGCTGGCCTGAAATTTAAAAAGCCAGGTTTATTTCGAAAAAAGGAACCTTTAGAAGAAACCTCAAATAATATTTTACAAGCAGTTGTTGAGAACCCTGAGATATCAACTTGGCAAATTAAACAAAATGTAGGAGTAGGAGCGCGTGTAAAGAAAATTAAATTTCTCTTTAAAAAAATATTGTCCGACGAAAGTATGGTCACTTATCATGGTATCTTCAACCGTCGCAATGCGCATTACTAGGCTCAACAAAATCCGCGTGTTAAGAAAATATCGAAACATCAAGAACGTTTTGGGTTTAATATGTGATGTGGAATTTTGGAACTAAAATACCAGGTCCATGTATTTACCATAATTCATTAACTGCAGAAATGATACCTTCATTTATTTTTGCAGCACAAAATGTAGCATGTTAGCATGTCAAACTTATCTTCATGGCTATAATAGCCATCCTGCATATTCGACCGTAATAATACAATAAGATTTTAGGTATTCACCAATAAACAATAATAGAGACAACAGTAACAATAAGAACAATTGCTCTAAAAACAACAAATCGACAAACAGGGTAATAAGGACAAATATTATTTTATAATGATATTAAATTATATTACAAATACGGTAACAGGTATTAACGTCCAAGCATTTGTTTGCAATGCCTACTTAAAAATAATTTAAAAAAATAGAAAAAATGCAATTTTTCTTTTAACTAATAATTAAAATATGACATGTGATACATCGTTGAATAAAAAATGGGCTCAGATACAGGGGTACTTATTTTTCGAGCAATATAAAAAATTAAGTTGATGATGGTTTCTTGAAAACGAAACGTCGGGTATAAAATCTAAAAATACCATCATGTAGTAACTAAAAGTACCAATGAAAAAGTGTTATTCGTTTTTTATATCTTTTCAAATAAAGTCAGAAAAAAATAAAATCGATAAGTCCTATTTTGGTCTTTGTCAAATATCTCAGCAGGCCATGAAATTTTTCAAGTTTTTATTTAACCTAAGCTGTATCTCCATTTATTAGATACTGAGATTCCCATGCTTAGGATCCTTAACTTGGACACACTGTATACTAGTTGAATATATTTCATTTTTTTTTAATAACATCAAGGCATTCGTATTTTACCAAGTAAATTAAAGCTTAATATTATTATAATTATAATACCTAATTATTTTAAAATACTAATAATTTATAAATATTAGTAATAAGTCAAACATCGTAAACTGTTTATCTGTCCTCCATTTTAAATTCATAACATAAAACAAATACCGATAAAAATTTACATCCTTATTGGCTGCAAATGTTTTCTTTTTGTTTCTATTCGTATAATCTTTTCACGTTAATAAACAAAATCATAAAACAAATAATAATAATGAAGTCAAGTCAATATAGGGTGTTACAGAATGTTGTTAAAAAAGAATAAAGGCAGATTCTACTATTAAAAATATAAAAAAAGTTTATATAAACATGGGTCCGACAATGCAAAGTTTTTTAGATACAGGGTGTTAAAGTTTTTTTAAAAATCGTGTTTTTATTAATATCTTAAACATTTCTTATTTAATTGTAATAAATTTTGACATTGTTATTTGCAGCATAAAAAGGCTACTTTGGCTCTAACTTAATTAAGTACATTTAGTCCAGAGGAGTCTCAAGCGTTATTTAAACGCATACTTCTGATAATAAAATGTACGCCACTATTTTTCTACAAATTTTATATTTTATTTAGATTAAGGAAGTAAAAATACAATATTTTGACGTTATTAAGAAAAAAATTGCACCTTATTGCATACCCCTGGACTACACAAGAAACATAGGGACAATTTTCTTTTGATAATCATTTTTAATATTATTTTATAAATAAATATAAAAGATGAGATATTTTTCTGAACTTTTGTTTAATCATAATAAAATATAGCCCATAGCATTCCTAAATAGTGTAGCTTTCTGATTGTGAAAGAATTTACATAATCGATTCAGTATTTCCGAAAATTAGGCCTTACCAACAAACAATCAAAGTTTTAACTTTTAACTCTAACTAATATAATATTAGTATAAATGAATATCAAAGAAACAATCTACAAAAAATAAGTAAACTCGTAGCGTTTTTATTCTTATCTACTTTTATAAAAAAGAAATGTGCTTCAGCAGAGGATTGAACCCGGGCCGCCCGAGTGACAGCAGCATTGGCGAGCATTCTACCACTGGACTAACCGGAGCTTAAGGAAACAAACTTTTTAATAAGGAGCGCTCGATCTCATTTAAGCCTATGTTCACTAAATTTTGTGACGAAATCTTTTCCCGTAATACTTTGTTTACAATCATACTGGAAGCTATTTTCGTGGTTTTGGGGTTGTTTTTTGCTTTTTAGTCATTGCACTTTTATATATATTGAGTTTTTACTATTTACAGTTAAATTGAGTAGTTATTAGTACTGCAGTTACAGAGAATTTTAAAACATGTAAACATGTCATGTCATGGTCATTTTTTAAAAGAAATTTACGTTTAAATCGTTATTAAGGGTAAGATACCATGTTTTTCAAATGTGTTTTAAGTGATTTTATTTTATTTTATGCAAGTATTGGTTTATTTTGTCAGATAAAAAAATATTATGGCAAAAAAGTGACGTCACAAACATAACCTATATTTTCGGACAAATATAAAAATCGAGCGCTCCCTATTAAAAAGTTTATATTCCTTGACCGGAGCTAATAAACTTATCCTCTTTATAATATTTGCTGTATTCTTTTTATGCTCCAGAACCGCCCGGAACCACACCATAAGTGTTCCTTTTACAATTGTTTGATATTTTTTCATGTTGTAGAACCGTTCTTGACATTATTGATAGTTCAGAGAACGGTTCAGAACGGTTCTACAAGGTAAAAGGAATACACTTATTATAAGTATAGATTAGTAGATGGATATGCATATGGCATTATTTTTTCTGAAATTTTTGTTTTATCATTATAAAATATAGCCTATAGCACTCCAGAAAAGTGTAGCTTTCTAATTGTGAGAGTTTTTACGATCGGTTTAGTGCTTCCGAGAATTAGCCCTTACAAAGTTATAGTTTTTCCAAGATAGCCGACCCGTGCCCACTTCGTTGGCCTTGAATTTTTGTTTATTCATAGTAAAATATAGCCTAGTAACACTCTTGAATATTGTAGCTTTTCGTATTGTGAAAAAATATTTATGATAAGTTTAGTAATTTCGAAGATTAGCGGCTACAAACAAAGTTATAAACTTTACCTCTTTCAATATTTTTTTCACCCTTTCGGGGTCATCCCACCCAGGTCCGACGACCGCCCCCTAGGTGGTGCACTGCAGCCTGAAGGCTTATTGTACCTTGACCCCTACTCCTTCTCATTCACACACCATTCATTCCATAACTTAGATGGTTGTTGCTCGGTCCGCATCCCCGAGCAGACAACACCGTGTGCCGCCGCCCGAAACACACAAACTTCTTTAAATATTAGTATGGATATAGATTCACAACAAACACGCCAGAGATATGAAATCGGACAAATTTTATTTTAACACCCTGTATCTGGGAAACAATGCATTTCCGGACCTAAGTTAATATAAACTTGTTTTCATATTTTACATAGAAGAAATTTTTAGAACATTGTGTAACACCCTGTATATGTAATTTACATCAAAAATTTTGGCTTCAACTATATTTAATTTTTTTAACTTACCCTATATAGTCATGATTTAACTTAATACTTTCAATTGTCACGTTGATCTCCCTAAATTGTCTGTACTGAAGATCATGTAGATTAGACCTTTCTAGTCTAAGATTTATCTTGTCATTTGGATGAAAATGTCCTCTTAGAATATCTATGACCTAAAAGAATATAAATTTTTAGAATTTTAGAGTGTACATAATAGTGATGGTTCGCAGATGGTAAGTTTTATCATTGAGGCATTGATAACCAGAGCGGATCATGCAACAAATAAAAAAATATTCTTCACAATATGTTTTCAATAGCATATAACCTATTTATCAGGGCGAGGGCGGTCCGATAAGTACTTAACCTTCCCTCCGGATGGCACCACTACCAAAAGAGTATTTTAATCCGGCTACTATCAAAATTTTAGCTGAATCGGACTCGGATTTTTGTTTCGACCGCGTGTAAAAATAGACATGTCTGCAGTTAAAAAAAAATTGAAAAAGAGCAATATCGCCCCACCGACCAAATCACCATTCGATTCTTGTTTTTGGAAGAGAAGTCGAAAAGCGAAATCAAATGACGCTTAGATGCGTTGTATGGTGTCTCTTCTCTTTCGATGGCGACCATCAAAAACTGGCTTGAAACACACCCAGGAGCTCTAAAGACGGCCACCACAGAGGATAACGTAACAAAAATCTACAATCTCGTATTGGCAGATCGTCGATTGAAGGTACACGAGATTAAGAGAGAAGGCGCCTCAAAAGATTGCGAGGGTCATATCTTACATGAAATGTTGGGCATGAAAAAGCTGTCGGCAAGATTGGTGCCGCATTTGCTTGCTATGGACAAGTGCAACCGTGAGACTACTTCAGAGCAGTGTTTAAGTCTGTAAGTTTCTGCGTCATTTCGTGATCGTCGACGAAACATGGATTCACTGGTACACACCAGAGACCAAAGAATAGTCGAAACAGTAGACTTCATCTAGCAAACGTACGGCCGAAATGGTGATGGCCACCGTTATCTGAGATCCACAAAGTGTGATCTATATCAACTACCTGCAGAAGGGCAAAACGGTCACAGGGCTCTACTATGCCGAATTATTGGGTCGATTTGACGCCAAATTTAAAAAATCAGCATTATTTGGCGAAGAAAAAAGTGCACATCCATCATGACAACGTATCGGCTCACACCTCCGCGGTTGCCACGGCCAAATTGGGCCATAAATTCCTGCCCCATTTACCGTATTCTCCTCATTTGGCACTGTGTGACTTCTTTTTGTTTCCAAACTTGAAAAAGTCACTCGCCTGTCAATTTTTTAAACCTTTAAAGGGCCGCAATTTTGTAGCAGGTGAAGATATTGACTTTATATTCTAGGGTTATAACGTAATCATCAGGATCATTCGATGGAGCCGGCTGCACGCACAAAAACATGACTCATGCGGCGTTCCCTTTCAAGCTTGAAGTGCAAGCGAGAGCGCGGAAGAGGCACAATTGGCCTCCGCGTTTGGCAGCGTTTGACATTTGTTTCTCTCCTACTTTTAGCGGTCCGCGTGAATAGCTGCTATACAAAAATACATTTACATGTTTTCGTCAAGTAGGAAATTCAGTGAAAAGTAAATGTGGTGTAAATTATTTCTAAATTAATTCTCTTTTGAAAAATGCAACCATTTCATTAGTATTTTCTTATGACGTTGTCACGTTCAACTTTCGTCAGTAAACCGGCTTTGCAGACAACCGATTTTTTACCAAGATAACTCCTAGCCAACCATCTTGAAATATTAATCTAATAATTTCACTCTTAAATATAGTATTTCCGCAATAATTTCATTTCCTAAAATTTTAATTTTTTAATTGATTCGGTGAAAAAATTAAGAGGGGAAAGGCTATTAAAAAACACACTGTTGATGTATTTTTTCTTTCTTTTTTTTGTTGGAGGATCACCCCTACAGTTTGTCAGTACAGTTTCTGGACACTCTGTATATAAACCTATTACTTTCAATTTTGAAAATTTACTGTCATATACAGGTGTGGAAACCAACTCCACAACCATAGGAATTAAAAGTATAGGAAATATTCGAGGTGGGATATGCTTTGTTCGTGTCGCCGTCCGACGAAAGGCGGAAGCCGTAAGCCAAGAGCCCCTGATCTCGTTCTGCTTGAATCGACGCGTCCTTTGCAGCTGTGAATTGTACATGGCGTACATGAGAGTACATAGCAGATTGGTGGAAGGGATTTAATGCATAAATTACCTATGGTCGACGGTTTGGTTTCCATACCCGTAAACGTACCTGTCCAAACGATGCCATATTTTCACAAGTTACACTAGTTGTTCTGGTTTGTGGTTTAGTCACCCTACATTCGCAGGGGAGTAGTTCCCTCCACATATGACATTTAATGGCTCCTGATACAGTCATTGCGGTAATAATTAGACTTAGGGATACTCTAACTACAATTTTGTACATTTTGAAGGTTGTTCTTTGCTGAAATAATAAAAAAATACTTTGATGATGTAGTAAACGTAAAGAAAATAAAGAACCACAAAATATTTTGACATGGAAAGAATAGTAACTGGATCAGTAATAAAATAGAACTTTGTGATAAGAACACTTTTAAAGCTTTTTAAGTGGGATTTCTTTTAACGAGTCTAACACGAATATTCTTACCGCCATATATCAATGGGTTTTTAACAAAACATCGTAAGCGACATTCGTGAATATTACGAAATTTTATTTTTTGTCCCCTCGCATTATTTTTAAACAAAAACCGATACCTGAAATAAAGCCGAGCACCAATGTATATAGAAACCCTCTTAAAAGGTTTTAAAAGTGTTTTTATCATGAAGTCAATTAGATAACTGGCCCCGGCACTATAATAATTATAAAACTTTTTACTAACGCAATAAAGTAGCCGCGCTTGTAGTTGCTCCGGTTGTATCGGCAACGTCGATCACCGGAGTTAAGCATTGAGGAGCGCGGCCATACCTTGGATGGGTGACCGGGTCGTTGTCGGTTTTGAGCAACAGCATGCGGTGTTCTGCTGGGGGTAAACAAACGGCCCGAGCAGCAACCATCCAAGTTATGGAATAAATATTGTGTGAATGGGGCGGTCGTCGGACCTAGGTGGGACGACCCCAAAAGGGCAAAAAACGTAATAAAGCTATTATAAAAAAAAAGATTTTTCCGTATTTAATTTTCCCACTTTTATTATTTTTTAACATTTTCTCCTTAAATCGTTTTTTATTTTTTGGTATTTTACCAGAACAAAGTACCTAAAATTTACCAAATAATTTCCATACTCAGTGGCGGCGAGTACGTGGGTGCACGGGGGCCAATGCATCCAAAAGAGTAAAATGTATGGGTGCAATGCACCCATAGGAGAAATGAGGAAAATGTTTTATAATAATTTAGCTTGTTTAAAACTGTTTATTACGTAAGAAGAAATGCACAGTTGTAGAAAATAAATGAAAGAACTTGGGAAGGAAGTAAGTGGGGACCTTTATGCTCTTCCACTTTTTATTAGGTAAAATGACATAGAGTCAGTAGTAGGAAATATATGGAAGAAGTTGGGGAGGAGGTGAGGATTTTTTGCTCTTCAATTTTTATTAGGTAAGAAGATATGGAGTAAGTAGTAAGAAATAAATGGAAGAAGTTGGGAAGTATAGACCTTCTTTTTTTTTTAGTCTTTAAAATTTTTACACACCGTGACACCCATATGAAACTTGAAAACTCGCCGCATCAATGAAAAATAGCCATTTTTTATTTTTATTTATTATTATTCCACATGATGTGACAGAAGATCTGCCTCTATTTACGTAAAAACTTTGTAAAAAGTAATAATCTTTAAAAATATATATATTTTTTAAAATTAAATAGTGTTATACATATAGTCTATTAAAAAAAATAATTTTCATAAATATTTGATATACATATGCTGCGTTTTACAAAAGAAAAAAATGCTTTATTATATTTTTAAAATTTTTAACTTATTTTAAAGTTTATTTATTAAAAAAATAATGACGCCTTAATTATTTGTTCAACTTATTAAATTAAATTAATCAGCTACTGCAGTTTGTTGTTTCAATATAAAACTTATTTTAAATCCATATTTTAATGACATGGTCTATCTAAAATTTAAGTGTATTAAAGTTGAGGTTCTTATGGGAAAATATATATATTTTTTTATTTCTTTATTTTTTTAATGGGATAGACGAGAGGAAAAACGGACCAAAAATTTAATTTTTCGAGGAAAAGTCATTATTTATACAATATTTTGCTTGCCAAACGAATACGATTGTAGATAAAAAGAAAATAAAAATTGTATACAAAGTGACCCATAAGTTAAAAAAAAAAAATACAAGAAGAAAGTACCCCTATTTCAAAGCTTTTTAACAAAATGCTACTTAATAAAATTGTTTGAAATTACCTTTCAGGATATTGGTTTTAATTAATTCACTAAATATTAATTAATTCGGTCAGTATTAACCAAACCAGACCACAACATCAACTTTTGGATATTTTATAAATTTTTATAAATGCTAACGACGGAGAATAAAATACATTTAATTTAATGTTACGACAACGGAGATTTTTCATAGCAGTACGTATACTCTGGTTAAAATTATAAGCCACGTCGGCATGATCTACTAATAAAATAAACCCTTAAAGATAAGAATATATCTTGCAATAAAATGATTACCGACGATTTACGGAAGTCCAACAAACAGTGTCGTAATGTTAGTTTTCAAGAGAACCCTGCTCTCCGGGCTACCGTTAAAATTTTTATTGCAAGCAATGATCTTTTTTAAAGAGTTACTTTTATTAGTTATGCCGACGGAGCTTATTTTCCCGAAAATACTATAATAGATAAATTTCATAAAAGGTTTCCTACAGCCGCGTCCTTACTTGGTACGCAACACTGTTATCAACAATGATATCTAAAGCCGTGTTCTAACTTAGTAACTTGTTACAAAAACTTGTTGCTGATGCATATTTCTATAACTTGTTGACAGCTTCAAAACGTCCTCATTTAAATATTAAAAAAGGCAACAAGCAACATCACACATCACTTTAATTTCTTTAAACAAATCTATTAATTAAATTGTTGATTTCTTTGACCATTCTATCTTTATAAAGCTGCGTCCAGACTTGCAAAAATTCGCCAAAAACGCGTCCAAACAAACCAACCTATTTGCGCGCTCATTTGATGCAAAAACCGACAAGCTCTGAATCACCGCGGAATCATTCCCCAAGCTCTTGGAACTACGTCTAAGTCAGCGCTATGTGTGGCTATGCGGCGCGCTATTCGGCGCAGCGAATTGTTGCAAGTCTGGACGCAGCATTAGAGTACACGCGTCTTTGGTCTAAACAATACAATGTCAAATTTGATACCAAAACGGTAATATGGACCAGTCGCAACATTGTAACAAATACCTTGTTGAAAAACAAATAACTTGTTGCTTTTTTATATAATATATGTATAAAAGGATTGAGGACGCGGCTTAACATGTTATTAAAATTTTATAGAAGAGTAAAAATGTTGCGGCAACATGTTGTGACTGCTCCACAATAACGTTTTGGCAACAAAATTGACATAGTATTGTTTAGACCAGCGACTTATAGAGAGTATATATGGATATCAATTTAAAAGAACATAGATATATCGATAAAATTATCTTATACCTATAGATTACACATTATTTTGTATTTTTTTCTTAACTGGTAGTGGGTAAATTAATACGGGATAAAAGTAAAAATTACCTTAACCTATTAGCGCCCAGAACTATTTTTTGTCTTTTTTGTCTGTAATTTTTGTATAGTTTTTAGGTTGTTTTTAAAAAACTCAAATTAATTTTAGAAAACATTTGCTCTTCCACAAAGTTCAATTGCTTCTTTAAACAAAAGTACTTTTGAACACAAAAATGTACAGTGGAGTTAAAAAAATATACTTACTCAAAGCGACTAACCATGTTTTATGATTTTGCGAAACTTAAAGTTAAGAAACATGCTCTGAAAATCAAACGCACAAAAATTATATACAAGTATGGTTCAACGTAAACCACTGATATTGGACAAACCTAAAATGACAGCTTAAATTGTTCTCCTACCACTTATGGTAAAATAAGGGTGGCGATAGTGACGCTATAAAAAGTGATACCAATGATATCACTGGGCGTTAATGGGTTAATACTTTTTTTTATTTCACTGCACAACATTCCTGACCAGTTTTAAAAATTTAAATAAAAAACTAGCTTTTTAATTTTGTCTCATTTACTACAAACTACAAATATCGAAAATATTCAATATCGATATATCGAGAAGTTAAATATCGATATTTGATTTCCGATATATCGATATTTGAAAATATTTGATATATCGTTGTCATCCCTACTCGTGTACTTCTAAGAAATGGTCAAAGCAATCCACAATTCAAATAATAGATTTGTTTAAAAAAATAAAATGTTGCTTGTTGCCTTTTTAAATATTTAAATGAGGACGTTTGGAAGCAGTCAACAAGTTATAGAAATATGTATCAGCAACAAGTTTTTGTAACATGTTACTAAGTGAGGACACGTCTAAATGTATTCGTGACCAAATGGGCGGTTTGCGCAAGTTAGTAAAAAATTCAAAAACTGGATCTGTACTGAACTTAAAAAAGTAAAAAATCCTAAAATGAAGATGAAACAGCAACTTTACTTACATTGCAGATTATTAGAGAAGACCTTATACTATACTTAAGAAAACGAGCTACATAACTACAGGTGGTCTAAAAAAGTACCATTCAAGAAATTAAAGCAAAATAAGATACGCCCCTACAAACCGCATTTTAACCAAACATTAGGAAATGGCGATGATGAAAAAGGTTGGATTTCTATTTGTAGGTAGAGAGTTAGATTTAAGGTGGTTATAGGGAATTCCATGAACTAATAATTTTTTCCAATGAGTCCACGTTTATGACGAATGGAACTGTAGCATCGCAACATGTTCGCTATTGGAATGATGTTAATCCTTTCTTCAGAATAGTAACCCGACGTCAGTATTTTAAAAAAGCGAATGCGCAGTTTCGTACAATGGTATAATAGGACCGTATTTCTTAACCGTTAAAAAAAGGAGGAGGTTATATCTGTGTTTTTTTTATGTATGTACAGGGTGGGCAAAATTGGGCGTTTTTATGGGCTATCTAAATTATTACTGAAGTTACTAAAAATCGATATAAGTGTTATGAGCTCAATTTTAGAAAAAATAAAAATGGCCTAGTAAGAATTTTAATACAATTATTTTTCTAAGAGATACGAGGAGAAATTAAAAAATTTTCGTTTTTAAAACTCAGGGGTTTTCTGACATGAGCTATTTTTATCTAATGTTGATTTTTAGGGGCTAACCAAAGGACGCTACCTATACTACTTAAATTTCTCTAAAACGTCGCAACTTTTTGTGCTTCCCTGTATGAACCATCCAAGTAAAATATTAAACTCTCCCATGCCTTTTATACAAAAAAGTATACTTGTTAAGAATCGCTCTAAGCAACCGTTTTCTAGATATTCGCCATTAACTTATTTAATGCAATCGAAAAATACCTTTAATTACAGCATATTAGCTATAACTACAACTGCCCCATTATAAACAAATGAATTAATGTAGTTATCCATATACTTTTTGATTGCTCAAAACCACTTAAATGCAAATATCTTGAAAACGGTGGCTCTGAGCCATTCTTACAAAGTACACCTCTTTTGTGCAGAAAACATAGGAGAATTTACTGGCTTACTTAAACGGAACATACAGAGTGGCACATAAAAGTTTGGACGTTTTAGAGAAATTCAAAGTAGTGTAGGTGGCGTCCTCTATTTAGCACCCAAAAATTTAAATTATATTTGAATAACTTATGTCGAAAAACCCATAGATACCGAGTTTTATTACAATATTTAAAATGTATCAAATATTATTGAAATAATTTTAAAAATTTTTGGAACCCTGTATCTCAGTTAATATCAACTTTGATACTGAGGTAAGTTTAGTTAAATAGCAATATTTTAACGTTAAAATTCTTCACGTGATTTTTGGCCCATTACTTAGGGACCACCCTGTATAGAGATAAATTAAAAACGACAATTTTTAAATTTATTTTCGTATCTCTTCGATAAATAATTTTATTCAAATTCTAACTACGCCATTTTTAGTATTTTTTAAAATCAAGTCTAAAACACCTACATCGGTTTTTTAATAACTCCAAGTAATAACCGGGATAGTCCATAAAAACGCCCAATTTTGCCCACCCTGTACACCCCGATTACTCCGTCAGTTGTGGACCGATTTTAAAAAATCTTTTTTTTATTTAAAAAACTGCACTTCCCTGGTGGTCCCATAAGAAAAACCCAGTCAGGATCGCGAAGGGTAAGGTACTAGACCTATTTTTCAGGCAAAGCTGCATGTAGTATATACCTACTACATGCAGCTTTGCCTGAAAAATAGGTCTAGTACCTTACTCTTCGCGATCCTATTCTGAATGTTTGAACAATCAATGTACTAAATGTAATGTCAAAATATTTTTATTTGTCATGTCGTTGTCATTTAGTTAATAGCTAATCTTTTTAATTTTATTTTATGGTGTAATTGCGTGTATTTTATTTTTATGGATCAGGTGTTTCCGTTTATACCCAACTTTTAAACATTAAAAACCTTCATTTTCGTAATTCACAATAATTTGATTATCCCCCAATAATTTTAAAGAGCAAAAAAAGATGGTAATCAACCTCTACTTTTTTCCTTTTGTATTCCGACACTTTTAACATACACTACCTATTTCTTTCTTACCTTCTTCCACCACCTTAGACCCCACCAATTTTTCAGGGGTGGCCAGCCATTTTATAGAGGTGGCCCAGCCGCATATTCAGTAACAGCAGACTAACGCTAGATTTCCGAATTGCGTTCGGCGACGCGATGGCAGAAGACGGTCTAGAGCTAGAACGTCTGCTGTTGGGTCATGGTTAGTTCTGGTTGGTCAAATCTTTTTAAATGTTTTTAATAAATAATAGATAAAGCAGATTAAAAAAAAGAGTTAACTAACCAGAACTAACCATGACTCCCAATGTGACAGTTTTTTATGACCGTTTGTAGCGCTTCAAACTAACGCGGAGAAAATCCGGAAAAAGCCGCTGTAAGTCTAGCTCGTCTGCTGTTACTGAATATGCGCTTGGGCCACTCGTGCCCTCTCCCCTTGCGTGGCCACTGAGCTACAGTATAACATGTTCTTAGCAAGTTTGTTAATTAAGTGACCAATACGCATACTGTCTTTATAAAAAAATATACGACTTTGCATCATCCACCCTCAACGTAAATGCGGACCGCCCCCTTCTGTCCCCCTCCCGGTACGCTAGTGCTTGCTTATAACCTCGTGAACACCTGGTATTTTAAGAAATAAAACGATTGCCTAATTAGTTTATATTACAGTAGCTAAGTCAGGTATACAAACGACAAACAACTAAATAATCCTCCCTTTTAAATATTTAGTACAGTAACTACCTAATCTTAGATCTTTTATACAAAAGACAGTCCTATTTAAACATACACCGCCCTTATATTGTCTTGTTAGCCCAAAATGTTATTCTCCAAAGCTAGAACAGATATTTATCTAATCTGTTTTATAAAGAAGTTTAGTTTATTCTTTGGTTTAAATATGATATTATTATATTATATGTATTTAAGGATTAATGTCTTTCTTATTTTACAAATTAAATTTTAATTAACTACAATGTATATCAGCCCAATGGAATAAATTTCATAATAAATAAATAAACACGTCAATTGAAGTTTTTCCTTAGGCAATTTTTTAACAATTAAAGAGTAAGGCCCACTTGTACATTGCGGGTTTAAATTCAGTTCTACTGAACTGAGGTCAGGCCTTTGAACTTTCCGTAAAATCTCAATTTCTTTTAATTCCTTGACACTGACAGCAATATTGAGATTTTACGGAAAGTTCAAAGTGCTCAGTTCATTAGAACTACACTTTGTTCACTATAAATTGAAAAAAAAACCCGAACAATTTATTTCATTGGTTTAAAAAGTCAGTAACCCTAGTTACCACAATAAAAATTCTCTTACGTAAACTCTTCGCACAAAACGGCAATGCTACCCCTAATAAGTATAAGTTGGGTATAAAGCGGAAACACCTGATCCATAAAAATAAAATACACGCAATTACACCATAAAATAAAATTAAAAAAGATTAGCTATTAACTAAATGACAACGACATGACAAATAAAAATATTTTGACATTACATTTAGTACATTGATTGTTCAAACATCCAGAATAGGATCGCGAAAGAGTAAGGTACTAGACCTATTTTTCAGGCAAAGCTGCATGTAGTAGGTATATACTTTTACTACTATTTATTTATTATGAAATTTATTCCATTGGGCTAATATACATTGTAGTTAGTTAAAATTTAATTTGTAAAATAAGAAAGACATTAATCCTTAAATACATATAATAATAATATCATATTTAAACCAAAGAATAAACTAAACTTCTTTATAAAACAGATTAGATAAATATCTGTTCTAGCTTTGGAGAATAACATTTTGGGCTAACAAGACAATATAAGGGCGGTGTATGTTTAAATAGGACTGTCTTTTGTATAAAAGATCTAAGATTAGGTAGTTACTGTACTAAATATTTAAAAGGAAGGATTATTTAGTTGTTTGTCGTTTGTATACCTGACTTAGCTACTGTAATATAAACTAATTAGGCAATCGTTTTATTTCTTAAAATACCAGGTGTTCACGAGGTTATAAGCAAGCACTAGCGTACCGGGAGGGGGACAGAGGGGGCGGTCCGCATTTACGTTGAGTGGATGATGCAAAGTCGTATATTTTTTATAAAGATAGTATGCCTATTGGTCACTTAATTAACAAACTTGCTAAGAACATGTTATACTTTAGCTCAGTGGCCACGCAAGGGGGAGGGGCACGAGTGGCCCAAGCGCATATTCAGTAACAGCAGACGAGCTAGACTTACAGCGGCTTTTTCCGGATTTTCTCCGCGTTGGTTTGAAGCGCTACAAACGGTCATAAAAAACTGTCACATTGGGAGGTCATGGTTAGTTCTGGTTAGTTAACTCTTTTTCTTTAATTTGCTTTATTTATTATTTATTAAAAACATTTAAAAAAGATTTGACCAACCAGAACTAACCATGACCCAACAGCAGACGTTCTAGCTCTAGACCGTCTTCTGCCATCGCGTCGCCGAACGCAATTCGGAAATCTAGCGCGTCTGCTGTTACTGAATATGCGGCCGGGCCACCCCTATAAAATGGCTGGCCACCCCTGAAAAATTGGTGGGGTCTAAGGTGGTGGAAGAAGGTAAGAAAGAAATAGGTAGTGTATGTTAAAAGTGTCGGAATACAAAAGGAAAAAAGTAGGAGTTGATTACCATCTTTTTTGCTCTTCAAAATTATTGGGGGACAATCAAATTATTGTGAATTACGAAAATGAAGGTTTTTAATGTTTAAAGTGAGGACCTTTTTTTTGCTCTTCAAAATTATTGGGGGACACATACGAAAATAAAGGTTTTATATGTATTGTAAAAAAGCTGGCGTCGCCACTGGTTTAGCTCAACTAACCAGAAACATAAAACACTAACCAAATCCTTTTGCTAGAACGAACGAAAACTATACAAAACTTTGGATATACTTAAAAAGCCCCCGGTTAAACCACTTCGATAAGCTTGATAAAAGCATAACTTATTTTATTATGACAAACATGATTTGTTTTTTTACCTATCCTAGCCTCGGAAAAAAATTATATTTCAAACTAGGAAGGGTCGGGCCTCACGTAACCGGAACGAGCCCGTGGCCGTGCGTTTCCCTGGTGAAATGTAGAGGGATGCGGTGAAAAAAGGTTTTGTATTTAATCAAATTGCAGGAATATGAGTCAATTATACCACGCTTTAAATTACACCTCATCACAAAATAAATCTTTACAAATAACGTAACACAGTTTTAAGGTTTGACCACACATAACCACACCGAGTCCTGCACCGTAGCACAGACGTGTCTCGGTTTTGATATGTACCGCTGTAATTAAATACCGTAGGCTTAATATCATCGCTCCGTGCCCGACCACATACTCCGCACCCTATTTTAACAAGTAAACAAATCCAAAAAACTTTGCATCGAACTTGTGATGTGTATATGTAGTTTATTTGATTTCTCGAAATAATAATTGAAAAAACTTATAAAACAAAAAAATAATAATGTATTCGTAAGTTTTACTCAGATGTTATTCACAAGATGTAACAATAAAATAAATTTTACACTTCCTATCACTTATGAAATCACTTTTTCTTGTATTGCTTGTTTACGACAACTAACCTTTAACCAGTAACTTTTAATTTTTATACGTAATAAACTGAAATAAAAGGTGACGCCCGTAAACATAAAGCTTGGTTTAGAAAACATCGGCGCTATCCGATCCACGCATGATTTTATTGACTGGGCATATTTCAGACCGTACACGAGACACGGCCGTGCTACGGTGCTGGTCCTGTAGAACATCGGAGCGGTTAGGTGTGGCCAGACTTTTAACTATACAACACTCAAAGTTTTGATAAAAAAAAACAAAGATAAGTAGGAAAATCTGTTTTATTTAAACAAAGAGATATATACATAAAATAATAGACTTAAATTGACAAAAAATGTTTTTTGTATTTTTGAGTTAATGAAAAGTACTTTTATTTTCCCCACTTTCCTCTATCACCGTGAATCAGCGCTCGGTGCGGTTAGGTGTGGCCTGGCCTGAATACGAGGATGGACAAAATGCATGCCGTCGTCTATACCGAGTGGTGCATTGCCAGACTGTCTGTAGGATATCCCATGTAAATTTTGATACCCTAAAGTATTGACTCCCCTATTGATTTTACAACAAAATTGTAGTAGACTATTTTAAAGACATACAATGTGCCCCAGGATAGGTGTTACAAGAGGACAAATTGACCAACAATTTTGGAATTTTAAAACGAAATTTTGGGAAAACTGGTCGCATGGTCCAAAACTAATAAATACAAAATTTTACTTCAACTGGTATTATACAAGGCGAGTTACAACTAAAAATATGAAAAATATCCAGAAACTAACTACTTTTATTTTTAAAAATATAACAAAATTGTATTAGTAAATATTGTGGAGAATTAAATTTTATATTGAAATTTTTAGTTAAAAATTAAAGTAAAAATAAAATTTAATCATCAATTTTTTACATTATGCATTACAACTAAAATAATGCACAAAAGAAAGCAAAATTTAATAATTTTAAATATTTTTTAAAAATTCGCTGTCGTACGCCAAGTATTTTAAAAACTGTTAATGCATAATGTAAAAATTAACAAAAATATATGTTTAACTTAAATTCTTTAACTTTAAATTTTGACATAAAATTTAATTCTCTACAACCATGGGCGCAGGAAGGATGACTTCCTGGGGAGTGCAAAGTAGAAAAAAAGTATTAAAAATTTAAATGGAACAAATTTTTGAAGAGCAAAAAAAAAGGTCCTCTGCCATGAAATACCGTCTATATCTTCTCTTTCCTTTTTGTCCTCTCCTTTTGCTCCTTTCCCAATAACCAGGGGGTGCAAAACATCTACGAATGCCTAAAATCAATACTTTTTTGTCAAAACTTACTACTTATTATACATTTTCAAAAGCCAGGGGTGCAAGTGCACCCCTTGCACCCCTCCCGGTGTCTACAACGTTTACTTATAAAATTTTGTCCTATTCTTAAAAATGAAGGTAATTTTATTATTTTAGTTATAACTCGTCCTTTATATTACCGATCGGAAGTGAAACCCGATAAAACTTTGTATTAATCCGTTTTGGACCTTGCAACCAGTTTTTCCAAAAGGACTTTAAAAATTACAACATTTTTGGTCTATTAGTCTTTTTGTAACACCTATTCTGGGACACACTGTATGCTAAATATATACAAGCCCTTTAAAGCGTATTATCCAAATTCGAATTTAAATAATACGCATGTGTAAATGCTTCTTAACCGTTTTATAAGTCGTAATTCGCATTTTAAACTTAGTAATTGATAAAATAAGCTCACACACTAAATTTGGTTATTTTCTAATAAGCTAATTAAAAGTTATTTAGAATTTTTTTTTAAATCGTTGCATATCTGATACATACTGATACTGGAAAAAATTAAGTGAAAACTGAAAAAAAACATTTTTTTATTAATAATTTATTTTAAATTTTAAATTCAAATATTAGCTTTAGTTATAATTAATGTGGGTAGTCACGCATAAGGTAAAGATTTATTTAACCAAAAAATAAAATTTCTATTGCTATTTTTTTATTTAAATAAGTTGTTACAAAAATATTTATTAGCGAATTTGCAAAAATAATATAATTGTAGTTTTGATCTCTGTGTATATTATAAGGCAATCCTTTTTAACGCTTTTATTTAAAAAAATAAATATTTTTTTTACAGGATTATTAAATAAGAAGTAGGATTTTTATTTAACCCTAGTTTTCCCAAAAAACCATAACAAATTAAATTTTTTAAATTATTTTTTAATACTATTGAACTAGGCGATTTAAAAATATATTATTACGATTTTTTTAAAGTTATAATTTAAAGAGCTCTGTATATCAAACTGGGATTTTTATAATAGCTTTTAGCATTTTAGATAAAGCAAACATTTTTATGAAGAATAGGATTTTTTCGAAATTAAAAAAAAAAAAGGTAAAGTCCATCTATGGATACACTGTATAAATATTGGTGTTTTTTTTCAAAGATACAGGGTGTTAACGTTTTGAAAACATATATTTTTTATTATTCCAAATCTTTATATTAATCAGATTTGGATGAAATTTGTCAGTTTTATTAACAACAGTAAATGGTTAATTTAGCCTTACTTAATTGAATTAATTAAGTACAGTGGGGTCTTGAGTATCACCTGAACAAGTATTTTTGACAAAAATAATGTACGCCACAAATTTCTGATGCAGATTTTATATTTTTAAATTAGGCAATTAAAAATGTAGCTTTTTGTCTTCTAATATTTTTACGTAACTTGTTTAGTCTCCAGAAAAAAATCTCCAAATTGCATATTCGGGGACATACAAAAAACATAAGGATTATTTTTCTAAAAATTAGGTGTTGAATTTTTAATTAGCAATTATGTAACTACTACAATAAAAACCTAATAAATGGCGCTTATATCTTATCTATCAAATTTATGTAAGATGAGTGTTTTTGAAATTTTAAAGTTTAACACCCTGTATTTTAGAACAGAACATTTGAGGATGTATGTTTATATTTTATATAAAGATTCTTAATTTAATTACCTTATAAATAAGCTCCTACATTTTTTTTATACAAATAGGTTATCACCCTGTATAACGCTGTTATTGAAGCAAATAATCCTATTCCACAAAAGGGATGTTTTAAGAAATTAGGTAGATTTAAATTATTACGGTTAATAAAAAAAATGAAGACTTTTTCGTTAGTTGCTCCTATATTTAAAGATCATTTGCCAAATTTTTGAAATTAAAGATTTACTCATAAAAAATTACCATAACTTATCTTAGACTGTCCACGGATGGGTTTACAAGAGGACAAATGGACCCAAAATTTCATTTTTCAAAAATAAGTCATTCTTCATTAAATTTTTGCTGGTAAAAATATAATTTTCGAAATCAAAATGTTGATTTTTTTATACAGGGTAAGCAAAAACTTGAATAACCTAATTTCTCCAACAGTAAACTACCTTTATTTTTTATTTTTAAGCAAAATGTCACAAGAAAAAATTATTTAGAATCGACAAAAAAATAGTAAGAAATAACTTGGCAAAATCGCCTTTATCACAATCGATTACAGCTAAAAAATGTATTTTGTAGGTCAAGTTTTTGCGTATCTTGTATACAAAATTACCATTTTTCTTTTCGTGAATCATTTTTCTTTTTTAAAGCAAACATTTTTATCAAGTGCTACTTTTTGAGATACGAAAAAATTATGAGACATAAAAGTTGCATTTTTATTTGCTCAATTTAAATATAGTAAGTACGTACACACATTTATTACATTATTTCAGCAGTCAGTAGCATACCGTTGTTTTGTTAGAAACATTCTTTCACTCTGCCGCTCAAGATACCACTGGACTGGATGTAATTAAATAAGTGATAAATTACCCCTTTAATTCCATGAATAAAATTGTCAAATAAAAAGAAAATTGGGTAAAGCATATTTAAGACATATAAAAACATTATTTTTACAAGTTTAACTTCCTGTATCTTGAGAACGAGGAATGTTTATATGAACTTTTTTCGTATTTTTGACAGTAGATTCTGCCCTTAATTTCTTTAACAAAATTTTGTAAAACCCTGTATAGTTATTTTAATTTAATATTCTGTAAATAATTGTATATTTAAAATAGATTATCTACATTAAAAAAAAATGTTTTGAAACACGTACTTTTTGACAGCCAATGAGGGAAAGAAGCTAACACCAAATTATCAAATAAAAAAATTATCACAACAAATATCACAAATAATAAACTGTCACAAAAATTTTTGTAAAAAATTCTGTCGTTTGTCGCGTGCTTTTTCAGTTACGTCTTGGCGCTTCGCGGCTTAATATCACGAGTACTAGTCCACGACTAAACACGCTTCTCTGTTTGACAACTCTATGAAACGACTTTGCCATCGGCGAGGACATTCTTGCAGGATTCCGGCGCCTGCTTTTGCGGAAACTCTAGGAAGATTAGGCGCCACTAAAACAAAGATAAGTTACCGCCAATGGTCAAAGGTCTTAAAGATGCTGGAGGTTGATCCAACTACGATTGGTTCTCTCTAGGCTTCTAGAAATATAAATGGGTCTTTTTTAAGTATCCCATTACATTAGCTAGTGAAAGAACCACATTTTCAAAATTGTTTTACTTTGCCTAAAATTCTGGGTGTCCAGTAATTAATTATTCAACTTTAAGGGGTGAATCTTGAATGAAAAATACGGAAAAACTTCAAATGAATATATTATGTCCTAAAAAACTTTTTTCAAACTACAGGGTGTTTAAATTTAAGGTATGGTAATAGTTTTTTTGTTATAAGTTTTATACCAATTTGAATATTTTTAAAAATTTGGTAATCGTTTCGTATGCATCAAACGATATTTTCTGACATATAAGAAAAACTAAATTCACATCAGTAGCGTCTCTAAAGGATTTACCGTAAAGATATTTTATAAAAAAGCTGTACGCCGAAATATCTCCCAATCCCTACAATAAAAATATATATTTTTTTAATTCCCGTTTAGTTTTAAAAAATTGTATATCTTGATTTTTTTAATTTGATGTACATACAGGGTGCGTTTTTAAAAACTTAAAATCGCTATATTTTTTAAATCAAAGCAAGTATCAAAAAATATAAATTTATATAAAAATATTTTTATTTTTTGATAGTTACCGTTTTTATAAATGACGTATTTTTCAAAAATTCTCCAAACTGCACCTCTCAGTCACTTAAAAATCTTAAATGGTAATACCCCTTATGTGTCACCTCTCGGAAAGCTTATAAAAAATGATTTTTGTTAGTTATAAAAAAGTTGGGGTAAAAGCAAATACTACCCTTAAATTATATAAAAATTATACCTTATATTATAAAGAATATCAAAAATGTCCAATTAAATTAATATAAAATTATTTAAAATTTAGGGGGAGGTTAGCTCTACGGAAAGTATTATTTTAATTTATTATTAATTGTAATTATTTTTAAAATATTTTCCGGTATTCTTTATAAATAAAAGTATAAAAGAGTATTATTTTTATAAAATTTAAGGTTAGTATTTAATTTTACACCAACTTTATTATGATCAACGAAAAGCATTTTTCATAAGCTTTTCAGAGAGTTGCCACATAAGGGGTGTTGTCATTAAGGTTTTAAAGTGACTGGGGGTGCAGCTTAAGGGGTTAAAAGAGGTGTTTCAAAAAATACGATATTTATATTCCCCGAGTTTTATAAAAAGGTATTTTTTATTTTTTTATATTTGCCTTGATTTAGAAAATATAGCCATTGTAAGTTTTAAAAACGCACCCTGTATGTAGTTTGCGTAAATAAATACAAACCATTTCTCAGCATTGTAATGTCAAAATACGATTTAAGGTCTGGCCACACATAACTGCCCCACGTCCGCATCGTGCTCGGATTCAAGATAATAGAGAAAAGTGGGGCAAATTATTTCGGAAAAATTCAAAAGCATTTTTGTCGAGATGAGTCTATTGTTTTATGTATGTACAAGACCCGCACCGTAGCATGACCGTGTCTAGGTGCGTTTTATTTAAATTTGTAATTTTGACGGTGATTGTACGTCGCATCGTACGGTCTGAAACATGCCTAGCCAATGAAATCATACGTGGATTGGATAGCCCTGACGTTCCCCGAACCCAGCTTTGAGTTTACCGGGCGTGACCTTTTATTTCAGTTCATTACGTATAAAAATGAAAAGTTAGTAGTTTAAGGTTAGTTATTGTAAACAAACAACACAAGAAAAAGTGATTAATAAGTACTAAAAATGGAAAATTAATTTTATTGTTACATCTTGTAAATAATAGGTGAGAAAACTTTTAAATACATTGTTATTATGGCGCGGTAATATTAAGCCGGCTACAGATGGCATGACAAAGCTTGGCCAACGTCACAGAAATTCCGGTCTATGGTGGAAATTCGCGTACCGACGACCGTACACACGACATGTTTTATCTATATCTGTATTATTTTCAAGGCAACTGGAAGGCGAACGTATACAAGCTTACAAGCAAGCCTATAGTAGGTATAAGTTGCCACTAAGACTCCTTTTTTAACGTTTCAACTGTAAATGTACCGGAAATTTCATTTATAATCGCAGCCTATGAACTTAAACCCACATTTTTGTTGTTATGTTTAGAGGCTACTGATTATGTACAAAAAGAGGGTAAAAAGGAACTACAACGTTAAAGGGGTTTTATTGTTTCATAGGCGAAAACTTCGCATTTTTTACATGTAGTAGTCAACAGAAAAGTTGTAGAAAAGTAAATTCTCCATCGAATAACATTTTCCAAACAAAAAAAATTTTTTTGAAAATAATATGCTCCAAAAATCGAAGCAATTTTTTTTGTATTTTGCCCTATAACTTCCCGATAAATTTTTTCCAAGGGGGTTTAGCTATAAGCGTTTTATAAATATCGCATTACCTATACCTAAAACTCTGTGAAAAAGAGTTTTAGGTATAGGTAAAAAAATGGTGTAAGTGGCAATTTTTAAAAATCGTTTTTGAATACTATGAGCTCTAAAGACATCTACGCAATTTTGTAAAGGAAAATGGAAGTTTTTTTTTCTACAAACCAATGCCTATACCTAAACTCCCATAGAAAAAGTTATAGGAAAAATACATTTTTGCTTCGTTTTTTGAGCATATTTTTGTGAAAAATAACTTTTTTTTATTCGGAAAGCGTTATTTGATGGATAATTTCAGTCCAAGAGCTAGTGAATTCTTCGAGTACCTAACGTTAAACCTGTAAGGCTAGAAATTTGTAGAGTGATGAGATCTTTAAAAGAGCTTTAAGAAAACACCACATCATGGCAGGTACTTGTGCTCATCGAAACCGACTGTCATTTTTTTTAAACCATACTATAAATGAACTAAATTCTAGAAAAAATTCAAGCTAACACCTCCAAGTTTTTTTGTTTTCATTATTTTTTAAACTTGCAGAAATATACAGGGTAATAATGTGCACGTCTGATGCCTGCCAGATGATGATTTTCATACTTAGCATGCTATGACTCATCACTGTACAAATTTCTAGCCTTACAGGTCTAACGATACTCGAAGGGTTCACGTGCTTTCCTGCTATTTCATTTTCTACAACTTTTCTGTTGACTACTCTGTAATAACCGCGTAGTTTTCGATCTAACCACAAACAACTGAAAAGGGGCTATTTTTACCCCGTTCTCAAAAACTCAGCCCCAAATACCCCAAGTTCTTTTTATACAGCGTGTCTACTTAAGTTCGCACCAGATAAAAAACTTTTTATTATTAGTTTAAGAAAACAAGTTATTCTTTATAAAAGTTCTGCATGGTCTAAAACCTTAAATGATATTATCAAATATTAATGTTTTGCAGTGGTATGCAAGGTATACCAAAAAATATGAATTTTTCTCAAGAGGAAACTACCCATATTTATCATAGTATCGGGAATTTTTATAAGGAAAAGATATTGGGTTTAAAAATAACATTTAAATATGCAAACTTCCTCATTTTCAGGATTAAAAAAATTATGCATTAAGGGGGAAAATTTAAGTTTAATGTACGTTAGTGCATACTTATTTCAAATTCTAATAAGTAAAGACAGCTAAAGAACTGTTAAAATAGCCACAGAAAAGTCACACAAACTCTAATTATCGCAGAAACAATGTAAATAAACCACTTTGCATATTTGAAAACTATTTTTAATCCTTAGCATCTTTTATATAAAAATTCCTAATATTATGAAAAGTAAGGTTTAAATCATATTTTTTGACATACCTCGTATACCACTGCAAAAGACAATATCTGAAGATTGCATTTTAGGTTAGGATTTTTAAAAAACGATACCTTACGTAAGTAGAAATGCTGTATAAACTAAAAAATTTTAAAATAGTTTCATTGCTCCAGCTTTCAGTCATTTCTGCTTTTAAACAAACAGTAATTTACATTAAAAAATAGGTATTGTTTAATGTATGCACGTTACGAACTTTAACGAACACTATAAACTACTAAAATAAATTAGAAATTGCCAATGTCAGTTAGGCTCGCAAGGTATATCGGTCAGTAATGCAATAACAAAAAATAAACAAGCTCTATTAGTCACCTAATACGAAATGTTTACATGCCGGCATTTGTGAGTCGTGTGTACGGAGATTGAGACCACAGGCGAATCTTAACAAATCCCTTTAATATGTGTTGAAAATACCGCTCCCTACGCAAACCCTGGCCAGCCAAATTTTTTATCCATTTGTCCTCTTGTAAACCCCATCCGTGGACAGTCTGTATTCATTTTTACCACAACGATAAAAACAATATACAGGGTGTTAATGAAAGTTCTTAAGAAAATTGAAGGGCAGAATCTACATGAGAAAATATACAGTGTGTCCAAGATAAGGATCCTAAGCATGGGAATATCAGTACCTATTGGAGATACAGCTTAGGTTAAATTAGGAAAAAGTTGTGTTTTTTAAAGCTTATTTACATGCCGTTTAAAAACTTAAAAAATTTCATGACCTGCTGAGATATTTGGCAAAAACGAAAATTTGACTATATTGATTTTATTTTTTTGACTTTATTTAAGAGATATAAAAACTAATAACACTTTTTCATTGGCACTTTTTAGCTACTACATGATGGTATTTTAAGATTTTATTCCCGACGTTTCATTTTCAAGAAACCATCATCAACTTTTTTTTAAATGGCTCGAAAAAAGTAGACCCTGTATCTAATCCCATTTTTATTACAAATTTAACGATGTATCACATGTCATATTTTAATTTTTAGTTTAAAAAAAATGCATTTTTTCTATTTTTTGAAAGTTATTTTTAAGTAGGCCTTGCAAACAAATGCTTGGACGTTAATACCTGTTACCGCATCTGCAACATAATTAATTATCATTATAAAATAGTATTTGTCGTTATTACCCTGTTTGTCAAGTTGTTGTTTTTAGAGCAACTGTTCTTATTGTTACTGTTGTCTTGATACGCAATACGCATTACTAGGCTCAACAAAATCCGCGTGTTAAGAAAATATCGAAACATCAAGAACGTTTTGGGTCTAATAGTGGTGTGAAAATTTAGGAACTAAAATACCAGATCCATGTATTTACCATAATTCATTAACTGCAGAAATGATACCTTCATTTATTTTTGCAGCACAAAATGTAGCATGTTAGCATGTCAAACTTATCTTCATGGCTATAATGGCCATCCTGTATATTCGAACGTAATAATACAATAAGATATTAGCTATTCACCAATAAACAATATTAGAGACAACAGTAACAATAAGAACAATTGCTCTAATAACAACAACTCGACAAGCAGGGTAATAAGGACAAATACTTTTTATAATGATATTAAATTATGTTACAGATACGGTAACAGGTATTAACGTCCAAGCATTTTTTGCAAAGCCTACTTAAAAATAACTTAAAAAAATAGAAAAATACAATTTTTTTTTACTAAAAATTAAAATATGACATGTGATACATTGTTGCATTTGTAATAAAAAATGGAATCAGATACAGGGGGTACTTTTTTCGAGCCATATAAAAAAATAAATACACTGAATTGTATCCGCAGTTGGTTTCTTGTGAAACATTTTTTAAATATTAATACTAAATAGAAAAAATTGCTTTTAATGTTTCAAAATTATTAGAGCATTACTCTACAATTGTTTCGCCTTTCTAGGGCTTCATCAAGAGTATACGAAGTACTCTTGATGAAGCCCTAGAAAGACGAGACAATTGTAAATAATGCTTCTAATAATTTTGAAACATATAAAGCAATTTTCTATTTATATTAATAAATAAAAAAATAAAGTTGATGATGGTTTCTTGAAAGCGAAACGTCGGGTATAAAATCTAAAAATACTATCATGTAGTAAGCTAAAAGTGCCAATGAAAAAGGGTTATTAGTTTTTTTATATCTCTTTAAATAAAGTCAGAAAAATAAAATCGATATAGTCAAATTTTCATTTTTGCCAAATATCTCAGCAGGTCATAAAAATTTTTCAAGTTTTAAACTGCATGTAAATAAGCTTTAAAAACACAACTTTTTCCTAATTTTACCTAAGCTGTATCTTCAATAGGTACTGAAACTCTAAGCAAAATACATTTTTGGCCAAACCTCGTAAAAAAATTATTTTTTTTCATAAATTAATAATAAAAAGTTTCCCACATGACGCTAACTTAACGTAGACACGCTGTATATTGGGATAGTTTCAAATATCTACTTGTAACGGTTCAAACTAAGATACACTGTAAAAAGTGTTAAAATTAAAAAAAAAAAAGTTACATTTTAGGTTTAGTCTGGTCAGCATGTACCTTTTTGGCTTAAATTTTTGTTTATTCTCCGAAAATCACGATCGAGGTGTCATTCGATTCGGAATAATGTATAGAAAAATTTCGAATGGGGCTGATAAAAATTGCAAATTGTTTTTTTTAATATCCCAAAAACTTTAAAAGATATTCAAATTAAAAAAGAATAAAAAAAGAAATTTCCTAAAAGATCCTACCTCCCGGAACTGTATCTTGAATATTTATAGTTTTTACAAAGCCCCGAAAATAGCGCTAAAAGCGGGCAGTCTGACTTCCGCGCAAGGTCCGTCCCTAGGACACGGCAACAAAAAAATTATATGTCACATAAAATATAAAAATTACAGAATAAAAAATTTTGGCACATATAGGATGAATAAATAATTATCCGCCAGCCAAAAATTTGTATCCCTATTTTTCATTAGTTATCCTTCAGTTAATTAACAACTTTTTAAACTACAGCCTTAAGATTTTCCTCACGTTGTTGAATTATTCTTAAGTGAAATAGAAATAGATTTCCGTAAAAAAATTTAAATATTCTACTTTTTATTAACAATCAAAAACTGTTAAAAATCATTAATTTGTATTTTTTACAGTATTTGATTTTTAATAAAAAAGTAGAAAATTAACATTTTTAATTTTTTTAAACAGAAACCTATTTCTATACCTCTTAAGAATAACTCAACAACGTGAAAAAATGTCAAGGTTGTAGTTTAATAATAATCGGGCTTTTTATGTTAACATACAATAAAAAAAATGGTAATTAACTAATGGATAACTAGTGGAAAAATAGGGATACAAATTTTTGGCTGGCGGATAATTATTTATTCATGTATCCTAATTGTGATTTTTATTTAATTTTTATATTTCATATCACTAAAATTATTTTTGTCCGCTTTTAGCGCTATTTTCGGGGCTCTGTAAAAATTATAAACATTTAAGATACAGTTCCGGGAAGTAGGACTTTTTAGGTAATTTCTTCCGCTTTTTAAATCTTTTATTTTAATTTTGAATATATTTTATAGTTTTTAAGATATTCAAAAAACCCAAACCCCTCCTTTTTTCATGTATTGTTTATAAATTTTGTAATTTTTATTGGCCCATTTCAGGACTTTTCCTTAAACTTTGATATATTATTCCGAATTTTCGAAGAATATAGAAAAATTTTGCCCAAAAAGGTACATGTTGGCCAGACTACTTTTGGACTATGCAAAACTGTTTATAAAGAATAACGTGTTTCCTAAAATTAATAATAAAAAGTTTCCCATATAATCCCAACTTACGTAGACATACTGTATGTATTATTAATTATTATACAGGGTGTATCTAAAAGGTGCGGAAAAAAGCTACCACAAATTTCTGAGGCTAAATTAATTAATATATTATGACGATCTAATCCAACTTAGCTCGGTCCAAAAGTGAATGATTTCGGAGTTACAGGGTGTTTAAAATTCATGTTATTTTGGTTTAAGTTTTTGTAAATAATTTTCTTAAGAATAAGTGTATTTTTACCATATTTGCCTGTAGGAGGTTTTGTGAAGTAAGAAATAGTAATAGGTATTCCCTCAATTTTATTGTAGATTCTAGGGGCGCCGCTTGCGGTATGTATTTTTGGATACAAATTATTTTTTCTTCCACATATTTTACGTTAAAAAGGTATACTAAGTAAAAGTTGATTCTAGGGGCGCCCTTACGGTATGTATTTTTTGGATACAAATTATTTTTTCTTCCACATATTTTACGTTAGAAAGGTATACTAAGTAAAAGTTGATTTAGGCAATCGTTTTTGAGATATCTAAATTTAAAAAAATCCCTTCCTCGGTGACCATGTGTAAGGTATACAGGATGTTTCAAAATTAGATGCTAATCTTTTAAAGTGTTAATTCCTAAATTATTTTAAGAAGAAAAGTGCTGATAAACCTTTGTTCTAAATGACTTATTTTTTAAGGTAAAGGGTGGTAAATAAAAAAAGTTTTTATGCCATTCTGTATCTCTAAGGTTAAGCCATTTAAGACATAGGCTTATAAAAACTTTTCTTCTTAAAAACACCTAAGGATTACCCTTATAGAAGATTAGCATCTTATTTTTAAACACCCTGTATACTTTGGACATGGCCATACAAGGACTGATTTTTTCAGTTCAGATACCTTTAAAACGGCTGCTTAAATCAACTTTGTCCAACTATACTTCCTGTTATGAAAATATGCTAAAGAATTAGAATTTGTATCTAAAAGTAACATACAGAGTGGCTTAAGAAAGCTATTTCATTTTTAATTTTGTGCAAGATATCGCGGGTGGCGCCCCCTGGAGTTTACGATAAAATAAAGTCTTATGTCTTACTTTCCAACACCCCTAGAGTCAAATATTGTGACAATATACCTACTATTTACAAAGTTATTCATAAGTAACTAAAACCACATTAAATGTTTAACAACTCGTATCTCCAAAATCATTCACTTTTTGGACTCTGGTAAGTTGGGTTAGATTGTCATATTTTAACTTTAGGAATTTGTGGTAGTTTTTTTTCAAACCTTTAGAGACACCCTGTATTTAGCTATACAGGGTGTCCCAACTCTATTTATACACGAAATAATTTCTGCCCCTGTACAAAATACAAAAATAAACTTATAATAAAAATGGTTATTTGAATAGATTTTTTTATTACCAGTACAAGTTAATATACAAGGTGTCTCAAAAACATAATTGTCATTGTCAAATAGGTTATTTTAAATGGAGCATCCTGTATATTTTACCAAATTTTTAGTTTGTATTACGGTCCACATCAAAAATGTATAACACACTATATGTCAATAATTGCGGGTTTTTGAGATATCTGCAGTAAGCTGATTACCAATTAAAAGTAAAGAAAAAAATAACATTGTAATTATTTTTAAATAATATTGTCACTGTCAGAATGACAAATATAATAACATGTAATTTATTACCTTGTATTGTAAAAACTACTAAGAGGTATGACAGCAATTTAGTTTATTTAAGACTCATATTTACAAAAATTGCACGAAAAAACAGTAATTCGTCAATTATGGCTGGTTCTTAGGTTAAGTGTTAAGTAAATATGTATCTAAAATTAACTAAATAGCTGACTTACGTATGAGTAGCACCTACAATGGAAGGTTATTAATGGCATGTTATTACATTATTTGCCACTCTGACACTGACAGAATTATTTAAAAATAAATAAAATCCAAGTATTATTTTCTTTCTATACTTTTAATCGTTCATGAGTGTATCAGCGTACTGTTGATATCTTAAAAACCTGTAATAACTAAGGTTAGTGAATTATACATTTTTGATGTAAAAATTTAATAGAGTAAAAATTTGTTAAAATGTACATCAAAAACCCACTTGACAATAAAAACAAAAAAACCTTATATATTAACTGGAACTGTCATTAAAAAGTGTATCCAAACATTTTTTATTATAAGGTTATAGGTTATTATATTAGGGGCGAAGGTATTTCGTGTATAAATAGAGATGGGACACCCTGTATAACAGCAATATATATATATATATATATATATATATATATATATATATCATATCATATAAATATATTATATGAGTAGTGTCCCCATACAAAAAAACTTGTAATACGCGCTTAACAACCGGCCGACGGTGTATAACGTCGGTGGCGTGTAGGGCTGACGCGCGCGGCCCCACATGTAACAGAATTAATAAAATATTTAAATACATTGAATATCCTTATAAAATGACTGATGTAATGAAAAGTGGCCTAGTCAAATCTAACCTACTTTAAGTTATCAAAATTTTAATTGGGAGCTATTGTCATTGGTATCCAATAAAACAAAGAAATAGAGTTTCATACTTGTGCATAATGTTATTTTGTTCCTATAAATACATATTTGGATTTTGTACAGACTTGGCACTCATTTCGATCTCCCAAAATTTTAGTATTGAACTGCTCGCCTTTTCACATTTATGTTTTTATGGGATTGATTTCTCATCAAGCCCTGATCATTTTAAAACGATTTAAAGATTCAAAGCGATAAACGAAATCCTAAAATTAACATACACTGATTTTTAATAAAATGTGAAAATGTCCCTTTTAAATGAGCACTCCTTAATTATCATTTCTTCGAGATCAAAGTCATTTTCTCTGAAATTTTTAAGATAACAGTCTCAATGTTTTATATAAACGGTATAATAACACTAAGTATTATTGAAAACAAATTTCATATCATCTAAATAAAAACTAAATAAAAATAAAACAAATCTTTAATTCACGTGGACGAAAGACGTCAATAATTGTAAATATTTGGCAAATGACGTTGTTAATCCAAATTTTATAAATAAAGTATTTGATTTTTACTAAGCCTAGCTTAAACAACCCAATTCATTCATTTACACCTACTTAGATGCTTACACTAAAAATAAACAAGGCAAATTTGATTATATAGTTAAATGCAAAGTGAATTTATTTATGCTAATAGGTAAAAATATATATGGTTACAAAATAAGTAATGCCATTAATAATAAAAATTATTAAAGCAATTGCTACAAAAAGTGTAAACTAATGTATACAACTATGTATATATTTTGAAATAATTTATGGAATCTCGAATTTTTGGAAACTGGTCACCAAAAAACAAATGATTAATTTGAACATGTACATACATTGGTATAGTAAATGGGTTAGTTGCTTGTACCAACTTACAAGAAAACTACTAACCCAATGAAAATTAGGTAAGTACTTGTACCAGTAGCGAGGCCATGAAAGTGAATAGCCAGCCGATTAGAGATATTATGAAAAGAACGGAACAGTTCTTAAGAACATGTTTAAAATGAAATTAGATATTAAAAAAGATTATTATTATAAAGCCAAGAAAGGTTGAAAAAAAACTAAACATTTTAAAATTTCTTTAAGGGATCTGTCTTTCCATGTCTAGGGATGCGTTCCAGTGACTAACTTTTATAGCAGATCAAGAGCTTCAAGCCCTGGAGCGTGAGCGCACAAAAATTTTCGTCACTGGAAAGCTACTCAGATTGGCTATTCCCGTTCATTTGGATCAAAGATACACGAACCAGGCTTTAAGCTTGAAGTGCTTAAACTGTTCACGCTAAGGTTCACGGTGCGATGTGGTTTATGGATGGCTTATGGTGCTGTTTTTTTATACATGTTTGGAATAGTTTGGATCGATAAGGGTGAACGGTGAATGGGTGAACCAGAAAGAGAATGGATTAATGCCTAATATGTGCATTCTCCACCTCATTATCAAGAACTTGTTAAAAGAACAGATAAACAACTGAACAGGTTTATGGAACCTGTTCTCAGGTAGGAACGGAACTGTTCGAACCTGTTCAGCATTCTTTCCAGTATTTTAACAACTCTTTAGCCGATCTATTTACTTGCCTACTAAACTTCCCATTTTACAGAAATTTACCCCTTCCAATCTATCTATCAGGTGCGTAAAAAATCGATTACTTTAAACTAAAAGGCTTAAGTTTTGCATTAAGCCTATAGATAATTTGCTACCTCTGAACTCCAGAAAAGTAAACAAAGCGGCCTTCAGCAAACAACCAATTTTTGAGGCTTCTAGGGGGATAGCAATTGTCCCCATTGCCCCCTGTGTACGGTTCTGTGTGGTGTAGACAATGACCCTTTTTTTTGTTTTTTTAGCATAGTTGCAATTTTGCCTAAATTTTAAGAGTAAAATAAATATTACCAGTGGAAATGTAGTAGTAATTTAAATTTTTTTGAATGGAAAAAATTGGAATCTTTAGATAATTCTTTTTTCGTAACTTAATTATTAAAATATCGACCTGTAAAAGGGAATTTCAAAGATAAATTTGTATATGTTTTGACTTAATATAACTATTTATAATTTTTCTAATTTAAGCCGGCATTTTTATATTTGCATTACAAAAATGTCAATCGTAAAAAGTATACATGCTTAGTAAAAAGTACTGCCATATTATTAAAAATATCTTCAAAACCGCTAAACCTGTATTTACCAAATTTGGTATCTGAACATAGTAAATTGAATAGTGATATAGTACTGGTGCCAGATTTCTCTCAACAACATGTATTGGGTTGCCATTGGTCCCGATATATCGGGAGTCTTACCGTTTTCCTTGCGGAATGTCCGAATGTCCGATTTACGGTATGGAATAAAATATATAATTTTGTATAAAAAAATCAAAATACTTATTTTTGATTTATTCACAATATATCAATTCAGAATTTTTACGCCTTTTTATGCCTTATTGGATGGAATATGATGGTAAGTTAATATTTTAAAAGGTTCGTGGTAAATGTATATGCGCTGTTACGTAGTATATTGCATGTTGCGTGTTTGATGTATGATTGGTGGATAATCCGCATGGCGTTACAAAAATGACGGGTTATAAATACCGCTGCCAAGGGCATTTGCTGCACCTACTGACTTGATACGTTTCGTTTTGTGTTTTTTTTGTTGTTGCGTTTCTTTCTTTTTTTCCAACTATACGGGATATCCGGCAATTATACGCATCAGGATTTCTGTGGGCTATTCTGCACGAAAAAGAAATGCAACAAACTTTTATACAATTTTTTCGAAAACTCAAAATTAACGGAGATACAGGATGTTGAAAAAAATGTTTTTGGTATTTTTCTAATAGCTGTTTTTTTTTTCTAGTGTTTCTGTCAAAACTTATTATTCAATGTAATAACTTATTTCCATGTAAACCAAAGTGTTTGTTTTCAAGGCGTGATTTGTTAATTTTGAAAATTAGAATTTCTAATTAAACATACGTAAATGTTTAAAGTCGTTTTTCTTAAAAACCAATCATTTTAAGTTAATGCAATTAATTTTATATCCAATGTTATAATGGAATTAAAACAAAAAGTTCTAAGTAATTTTTCTAAGGTGAAAGACAGTCTAGGCCCTTTGTCATTGACTACTGGCATTAAATTAATAGGGTAAATACAAATAATCATTAGTAATACGTATACAAAGTTTGGCGAAAATTAGTACATTAGAAAAAAGTTAAAAAAATACCATTTTTTGTAACATCCTGTATTATGTTGAGTTTCCGAAAAAATTGTTAAAAAGTTTGTTGCCCTAATTTTTCGTGCAGAATCGCCCACTAAAATCCTGACGCGTAATTTCCGGACATCTCGTATATTTAACTATATAAAACCCCTTGAAATTCGACAGGTTCAATCTAGTTAATTATTAAAGGAAAAATTAAATTAATAAAAAATTAAACACATTCTAACAACACCCTGTATTTCGAACTATATTTCACATTAAAATACCTCACATACTTACTAAATGACCCAATGATTTAGGACTATGTTTACCCGATGTCGCATTTAAATTCCAAATATTTTAGCGCGACTTTATAAGCTGGAATTATAACATTTTCTAGTGGGCATTATCCTAATTATCCATCATTTTGAGCCAATTGAGAAGATTTATCTGCACAAAAATATGTTTAATATTTTAAAAGATTAGTGTGTGGGTACATTTTATAAGTTTTTATTTATAAATTGGTTTGAATCAAGTTTTTAAATGGTCACTGACGTGTGGTTCAACGTAATCGTTCTGTTTTTTCTACGTCACTACTTATATTCATATTCTGTTTTTAAAAGTATGGGTAAATTAAAAATAAAATAATCAAATCCTATTAAAATTTATTTTAAATACAAGTGTGAGAAAGAAAAAAATAATTTCTTCCATTTTTGTTTTAAACGGTTTGGAATATATTACTGTGTTTTTAGTTTTTACAGTGCAGGATCTAAATTATAATCGCCCTTTACCCATCTACTTATTAAATAAAATAGTACATTACATACCAAGGTGGAAAGTGTTTCATTACTGTCAAGAGAAAACGATGGTTTCCAGAAGCTCGGAGCGTTCAAGTGAACCATTCCTCTAGAAAGTAATGAAACTTTTCACCGAGGTTTGTATAGGTAGGTACTACTAGATTTACAACCATTTTTTTAATTTTAATTTAATTTATTTTTATTCAAAAATGTGTCAACCCCACAAAATAATTTTCAATTTCTGAAATAATTACGCCACCAGACATTTATCGCGTTAAAAGGTACCACAGAGATGTCCAAAGTATTAGACAAGATGTCAGTTAGCAAACTTTTGAATATTTGCGACTGTTGCTAGGGTTACTTTAACTTTCAGCCCATGGGAGTTAAGTTAATTTTCCTCCCGTGGGCCGAAAGTAAAGCTGGATTTATAAATTGACGTTTCTGTTTCCGTTTACCATTTGACGTTTTCAGTTAGAAGATGAAACAACAACTTTACATTTGTCAATTTTTAGTTTTTGTTTACCGTTTACCGCATTTGTCAATTTATAGGTTTTGTTTACCGTTTGCATATCGGTAACGGAAACTTCAATCTATAAATTCAGCTTAAAAGTCAGAAAAGTTACACTTTCAAACTTTTAAAAGGTTCGTAATGTCAAAATTACATACATGGTTGTAAATAAACTTTATTTTTTATCAAAAGTTATATCAAGCAAAACTATTGTCAATGGGTTGAATAAAAATGATAATAAAAGCTAGGTTAAAAAAATCTAAAAATTGGGTGTGACACTTTTTAAATATCACTTCCTGTTTTTTATTTATAATCTAAAACGGTGTGGTTGTTTAAGTATGCAACAAATGGAAAACTTTTCCATGGCAATTTGTCAAAAAAGTTAATTAGAATTAAGAGTTATGGCCTCCTTTAAATGTTTATTTATTTATTTAATAATTTTGAATTACCCGTTCTTTAATCTTATAAAAATTTGAGACAAAAATTTTTGTAGAGAAATTTGTATATCCATTTTCATGAAATTCGTAGTTCTTGTTAAATATCCTTGCAACAAGGTAGCGGTTAGATAAAATAAATAATATCATAAATCCACATAAATTACAAATTCATTTTTATTCAATTAACTTTATTTAAAAGTAAGTTCGAGTAACTGTTTTAAAGAAATATTAAATAAAAAGAAAAAAAATATCATACAAAGTTAAATTAAATTTTTCGAATAAAATATTTCAATAGGAGATAGGGTATTTAGGCGTAACTTCCGATTTTTAACCGACTTCAAAAACGCCGCGTATGTTTTTTTTGTGTGTATGTTACACGATTTTGTTTTATTTGAAAGATTGCACTTTCGCGGTGGTTCCATAAAAAAAAACTAAGTGAGGATCGCAAGAGAGAAAGGTACTAGACCTATTGTTTCCTTTCTGCCGTACGTTGTTTGTGCGACAAAGCTGTACAAGCGCCACCTCCTGGTGTACCGTTAAACAAATATATTAATACAAAAATAGTTTACAATTTTGCTATTATATCCTTTAACAAAATTTACTCTTTTTACCCAACTGAAAGAGAGGCTACAGTTAAAAGCACGTTAGTTGTGTCATTAAGAAATAAAAAAAATATTTGGAAAACCAGAACTAACAATGACCCCCTAATGTAACAGTTTTGCATAACTGTCTGTAACGTTTTAAACCAATCAAATTATACGTCTTTGTGCTTTTTCATGTAGTCTTTGAAAGAGGTACTGGTAGTTTTTAGTGTATGTTTACCGATTTAATAGTAATATAATAAATTAGAAAGCAAAAAAAAAAACTTAAAAAAAAATAAAATGATAAATAAAACTAATTAAAAACTTAAAAATAATAAATTTAAAGGAAAATAAAAAATAAAGTCGAGTAATTACATATGCGCTAAACTACTAAATGTTAATAAACAAAATCTTTTTATACTTTAATGCTATATATGTTATTACCAAACTTCAATTTTAAATTTATTATTTTAAACCTTTTAGTTTTTTAAAGTTGGTTTAATTAAAAAAAAATCTTTACTAATTACCTTTTTTACTCTATATTTTGTTGTATGTAGTAATGAAAGTAATTTAATAATTTATTCTTAAGCAGTTTTTAGTATTTTGATGTAGTCTGTAAGTATATTCTTTCTACTCACCAACTTTTGGGTGGAATATGTTTTTTTAAGAAGGTACAAATAAAAAGGGGTTTCATTTGTTGCACAGCTATACAGGATATTTCATTTGTACAATAAGTTTTTACAGCGCCTAAACTATAAAAGGAGGAGATTCGGTTCAAGGGTACATATACAGGCTAGTTAACTAGTCTATTTTGCCTACTTAAATTTTTTCAGTTTTTTTTATAGAATACCCCAAATATTTTTGGGGAATTAAGACATTTTCTTATACAGTGTGTCTACGTAAGTTCGGCGTCATATGGAAAACTTTTTACGAAAAGTAGTTATTGTTTATAATAAGTTCTGTATGGTCCAAAACCTAAAAGTTACCATCAGATATTAACTTATATCTTTTATGTACGAGGTTTGGCCAAAAATGATTTTTTTTCTAAGAGTATAGTACCTGTATTTTTGCTATCTAATATCAAAAAATGTTATAAAGAAAAGATGTTAGGAATTAAAAATTACTTTTAAATATGCAATTTTGTATATTTACAGAAAAATATATATATTTTTGATTTTTTTCGCGTCAATGGTGAAAATTCAGATTTGTACTGTGTATTAGTGCAATACATTTTATGATTATAAATGGTATAGGACAGTTTTAAATAAAAATTTTAAATTTAGTGTAATCAAAACAATCAAAACAACAAGGATGTACAATGCACTAATGTACAAACTTAAATTTTATCGATTTTCGTAGAGAAAAAATGAATAAAAAAAAGTTTTTTTGGTAACAAACAAAATTGCATATTTAGAAGAAATTTTTTCATTGTAAACATCTTTTCTTTATAACAATTTTTGAAATAAGCAATACAGGTACTTCATTTACCCTTAAGCAAAAATTACATTTTTGGCCAAACCTCGTAGATGACGACACAATTTGATATCTGAAGGTGGCTGGTTAGGTATTGGACCATGCAGAACTTTTTATAAAGAATAACTTTTTTCGTAAAATCAATTATAAAAAGATTTCCATATGACACCAACTTACGTAGACACACTGTATATCCATACATGTGTAGAATATCAGACATAATAAATTATAAATTAAAAAAAATCCCATTTCATAATGAAAAAATTAAAAAACATGGTTACCGAAATAGTATAACATATGAAAAGAGCACGTAATGTTAATCATTTTTCACGAGCATGACTGTTGCAGCACAAACTGCAGGTGAGTGCTGTAATTCATATGAAAAAAAACTTTTCTACGACTATTGATAGGGGGTGACAAATACAATTTTTAAAAATATTAGGTTTAGAAAAAAACAAAGGATAAAAGTTTTAATGTTCGTGATTTGTGACAAATTATTTGATATTCTATTATTTATTTGTTTCGTTACTATAGTGTTTTGGCCATGTCACACAAGATATTATAGTCTACTGTAAATGTCTTATCAAATTTAATTGATTTATTATTATTGAATTTTACGTATCTATTAAATATTTTTATACTTATATGTGACTAGACTAATAAATAGTGACCTTGGCTGAAATATTATTTTTGGTTAAAAGTTAGTCAAAAACATATTTTACGAATAACAGCATGCATACAACTTTAAAGCACCTTATGCTAGCCGCCGGTAATGGATGTAGGTAATGAGCGTTGGTAATGTCCGTGGGTAATAAGTCATATTACCTGCTTACAATCACATTAATAATGTATAAGTACATCTTTTAACAGTCGTAAAAAAAATATTTTTCCAACTTGATAAAGAGATATTCAAAACGTATTTTTAAAAAAGGCTTAAAAATCTTGTTGTAGAGGGACAAAAGACCTCTTTTTAAAGGTTCAGGCTAGTTTTATGTTTTGCTGTTTAGGAATAGAAATAATTTTTTTCTTTATTTTGAAATACCTACCTATATATTATTTTTAGTGAAACAATTTTTATAATAGACTTAAAGCCTCTATGTGTCCCGCTGTCTTTATTTTATTTGCGGCACTGAGCTTAGTGCAGTAAATATAATGAAAATTTAACATAATTTTTAGATTAAGATGGCAATATTTTTAAAAAACATAAGAGATGAAGATATTGAATCTGGTATTTTGATGGATAATAAAATATTTAGGGTATATCATTAAAAAATTTAAATAATTTTGTATACCCGGTGGTGCGTTGACGAGCGGAACATAGGAAATCCCATGTAAATTTTAAGGGGTAATTATTGACTCTTCTGTACATTGTACAGAAAAAAAATGTAAAAATTTTTTTTAAAGGGACCAATATGCCAAACCATCATGCCAAGTTTCAAGAACTTTTAATAAGCGAATCTTGAATTATTCAATTAAATGTAATTGCAAAATTACGAAATATTTGATTAAGGTAAAACCACACAGGCACCTGTAAAATAAATTTAATGTTGTCACTGACATGAGAAAAGTGTAAATAAATCATTGAGAGCCTTATAACAAATTGTTTGCTTGGTAATTTTGCAAATACATTTAACAAAATAATTCATTCATCAAATTTTTTTAAACTTCGCACAAGTGTTTCATATTAGCCTATTTAAAAAGTTTTATTATCTTAAATTAATACTGGATTGGGGCGCCAAAAATCTCGTCCATTTTAATGCATCTAAAACACAATCATGTTCCTTGTCGCGAAAGAGTCAACAAATACTTATCCTCTACTTATGAGCGGCCAAGCTTTACAGAGCAAAGACACCTTCAATCTTGTGGGCGTCACATTTAAAAGTAACCTTAACTGGCACATTGTATCTATAGACACGGCAGCTTTAAAATGCTTGGATTTCTCTTTCGAGCCAAAAGTATATATTCGCTTCTAGTTTATTCACTTTATATGTGTCCCAAATCCGACCTCCCTTGGAATATTGTTCTCATATCTGTGGTATGGCGTCCCCCACAACCGTAGGCATTCTTGATTCCATTCAAAGAAGAGCTATTCGTCTCATAAATGATCCTTCACTTACATAAAGGCTTCCCTCTCTGGTCCATCGTCGGGCTGTGGGGATTTATCGCTTTTTATAAATACTTCCCTGGCTTCAGCTCTGAAGAATTGTCCAGTATAATTACTCCACTCACGGTTCATCAACAGAGAAACTCGTGGTGCTCGCGTATGCATCTCTATACGGTCCAACTGGACAGGCCCCGAACTTCCCACTTTAATCGTTCTTTTATCCCTGGAGTTTCTAGAATGTGAAACCTGCTGCTCGCGGAGGTCTTTCCTTTCCCGTCAAATCTTCAAGTATTTAAGTCCAGTGTCAACAAACTCCCTCTTACCTCGCTTAAGACACCCACGGTACGTTAGTATTTAGGCTTTTAGCCTTCGTGGATTGTCCAGAGATAAAAAAAAATCTTACATTTTTTTCTGTAAAATGTACAGGGAAGCCAATAATTAACCCCCTTAAAATGTACATGAGCTTTCCTATGTTCCGCTCGGTGACGCACCACCCGGTATAATAACAAAATTACTAATGACCAATATTTTAATGTATGACCCTGTATAATCTTGCGAATATATACAAAGTTTTGGCTAAATACATATATCAATGGGAATTATCTAAAATTCTATCAGCACCGGATCTAGGGAGGGGAAACGGTTGTGTCTGCCCCGGGTGACACCGTCAAGGAGTGGCGTTTTGAAAGTCGATGACCTTGTTTTTCTTTTTTTCGATTTTTTCTTTTTGCTCTTCACTTTTCATTTGTGATAGTTTTGTGTATTATACAAAGGGTGCCAAGTGTTAGGAACAGGGCGCGATTTGAAAAGCCTAGACCTTTATTTTTGTTTTTCAATTTTTTTCTCCACAAAACAAAAATCCGAGGGGCGGAAAAGTTTTTGCCACCCTTTAAAAAATGATTTTAGTTAGATTGTCTCTTTTCCTCACATTGCCTATGTGTTGTGTTATTAAGCTCAACCGGTATATTAAACCATAAAGCTTTTATAAATTAAACAAAACTTTTTTACATTTTACCGCCTTTTGTAACAAAAACATCGAATAAACTATGATTTATGTTCAGAAGCTCTATTAGAAACAAACAAAATAAAAATATGTTTTTTTCGTAAAATAACAATAAATAGTATAAACAATGTGTCATGTAATAAAACACATTTTGATTGCTGTTTTATTACTTGATTATTTAATTAGGAAAATTTATCAGTAACTTATAAAGTAAACAATGGCTAGCTTAGCTTGGGAAGATACCAGTGACGTAGGAAAAGGAATAAAGTATTATTTAAGAAATACAGTGTCCACGGATGGAATTAACAATACCTGTAAACATTTTTATCTTCAATATTTCGAAAAAAATGTTACTCATAGAAATTCCTTTATCTGAAATGCTAAAAGCTATAATAAAACTTGCCGTTGAATATACAGGGTGGTTTAAAATCGCTAAAATATTACTTTAAAAAATTTAAAAAATCAGAAAAACATATTTTTGAGACTTCCCAAATAAAAAGCGTAAAAAGTAATTAAAATGGTATAATACATATATTTGCTTCTAGCATGGTTTTTAAAGAAAGTTATGGTTAAACGTTACAAAAAAAAAAATAAGTGAAAAAAAAATATTAAAGCGTTAGGAAGAATCACCCTAAAATATACAGAGAGATTCGGAATTGCAAAAATGTTATTTTGGGAAATAAAAAAAATTGGTCTTGAATATTTTTTAACTACTTACCTATTTAAATAGATCACAAAAATAATAATACTTTGAACTTTTTCTTGAATAAATCGTTACTTTTTGTGTTACCACTTACATACTTACATACACTTTAACTTTACTAGAGTGGGCATATAACAAGTAAAATCAATTATTTAGTAAAAAAACCAGTTACTTTAGTTTAAGTTCACCTAATTTTTTTAAGTAATGATAATCGCAAAAAAATTTTAGGACTTTTTAATTACTTTTTTATGCATTTTTATTAAGCATTTTTAAAAATGTATTTTTTTCTTATTATCGAAATATTTTCGCAATTTGCAAGCATCTTGTATAACGTAGGGCAATTTTTATCATAGCTTTAAGCATTTTAGATGACTTTTTATGAAAAATAATAAAAATAAAAATAAAAATAAGAATTACAGGCATAGTTAAGTCTATCCGTGTAGTAAAAAAGCCTTTTTAAGTTTTATCCGATTTATTGAATCGTAATTGATATAACGATGTATGTACATGTAATCGTTAGGTGTAGTAATTTAAAGCCTAATATTTTAATTTTTATCAAATGTCTTCAACGAATTTAAAGTAAAGAATACTTTCTATTCCGTTTTAAAAAACATAGGTTTACATTTTTTTACTCTAATTACATGGTATAGGTAGGTATATTATAATGCGCTTTAAGGTTAATACTAAAAAAAATGGTTTTGGCCTAAACCAGAATAAATTAAATAACGCCATTTTGTAAACTTTTTATTAGTATTTAATTAAAAACGAAATAAATTATAGCATTTAAAAGTTACAGATAAAAGATAATTAATAATAATTAATCTAAAAATTTTACGTGCCGCCAAGTTCAAGCAATGATGAGCGGTGGGACTTTATTTTTGCGCCTTTTATTAATGTACGAAATACACTTATAAAAAAATATAAAGGGTGTAACGGAATGTTGTTATAGAAAATTTAAGAGCAGATTCTACCATAGAAAATATATAAAAAAGTTTTTATACAAACATTGGTCAAATTCCTCATTCTTAAGACTTGTGTAATAAGTGTTAAACTTGTAAAAAAATGCTTTTTTTATTGCTTAAATATTCCTTATACTCAATTTTGTTTGAATTTGGCAATGTTAGTTATGGTTAGGTGGTAATTTATCATTAACCTAATTTCATTTAATATTAAATAAGTGCAGTAGCGTCTCCGGCTGCAACTGAAGGAATACTTTTAACAAAAACAGTGGCGGCGCCAACTTTTTACCCCGCAGAAAAATTTGGAGGATGGGCAGCAAAATGTACATGTGCAATATTGAATTAATATTAAATTTTAATAGGATATTTTATTAATTTTACACTAAAATGTGTTTTTAATTACATAGCTTACCATACTGCTAATATTTAATATTGCTACCATGGATTATTTATTCAACAACTTTATGATTCGGATCATTTTCGGATTACTTGAATATGAATTAAATAAATGGTTAATGAGAATGGGATGTATTTCTGACGCGACGTCTTAAAATTTGATAAACCCGGCTGAATGCACCAAAAACATTACTCATGTGCCGTTATCTCGCGCGTTCCATTTAAGGCTTGAAATGCAAGCGAGAGCGCGGAAGGAGCGACAAAGAGGCACAATCTCCGCGTCGTTCGACATCTGTTTCTTTTCTACTTGAGTGAGCGTGCAGTGAATAGTGAATGTGGTGTCAATTTTTTTAGCAACGATAATAAACATAGTTATAACGATAATTTCATAGTAAATTCAAAAAATGTAAATAAGTTAACTTAGACATTACTTAACAATATTTAGAATAAAACGAAGAGTAATAATAATTTACAGATTTTGGATGGCAACGTAGTGGTGAAAGATCCTGAAACATTGGCAAATTTATTTTCAGCTCAATTTGATGTAAGCAGAATTGCTTTTCTGTCCCAAGCATGCTCTGTTGGTGATAATATCAAAAATGTACCATTTTCATTTTTTTGGAACCCACAACACCCGAATAAGTTACCTGTATAATAAACTCTTTGCCGTTAAAGTACTCTACAGGTGTAGATGATGTACCTGCTGTAGTGATTAGGGAGGTGGCTGATATTATAGGTTTCCCTTTGGCTGATCTGACTAACAATTGTTTTGAAGCAGGGTATTTTCCTGATCAACTCAAAATAGCTAAAGTGATTCCTGTTTATAAAAAGGCAATAAAGAGATTATCACTAATTATCGAAATATTTCCGTGCCACCTATATTTTCTAAAGTAATTGAAAAGCTAATATATATAAGGCTTTTAAACTATTTTGTAGTAAACAACTTGTTTTATGTTGGTCATCATGGCTTTATACCAAAGCGGTCGACAATCACCGCAATATTTCAGTCTTTATATTATATTTTAGAACAAATAGATAATAAAAACTTAGTCTCAGGAATTTACTTTAATTTGAGTAAAGCCTTTGACTTGATAGATCATAGCATAGGTTGTTGCTTCGTAAGTTGGAATGTTATGGTGTTCGTGGGTTACCCAATAAATTGATAGAATCTTACCTGACTAACAGAAGTATGACTGTGTGTGTTGGTTCTGAACAGACTAAATCGTATTCAGCATATAAACCAATTACCAGAGGAGTACCACAAGGTTCCATATTAGGACCAATATTATTCTTAATATTTGTAAATGACATGAATAAAAAACTGGACATCTCAAAATTATATCAATTTGCAGATGACACTTCCTGTGTTATCTCTTCTGCTGAAAGAGTACTACTCTCTAAAAACTCTACTGAAGTGGTAAAAGAATGTCGGATTGGTGCAGCTCTAATAATCTTGTTTTGAATTCAGATAAGACTAATCTTTTATTTTTCAAACATCACGGTTTGGAATCCTTATATGTACCTGCTAATAGTAAAACTTTGGAACAAACAGCTTCCGTAAAATTTTTAGGGATCATCTTAGATTCTAACTTGGATTTTACTGAGCAGGTTAACATTGTTTTGTCTAGAATGAGTTCCGCGACTTATGTTATAAGATACTTGCGTGATCAGGTTAACATTCAGACAATAAGAATATTTTATTTTGCTAGCGTCCAGAGCATAATTTCGTACAGCATTATGTTCTGGTACCGTTTCAGTGTTTCTAATGCCAACAGAGTTTTTGTTGCTCAGAAGAAGATTGTTAGAGTTGTTTTCCGTATGAAGTTTAATGAATCATGCCGGGGTAAGTTTAAGTTGCTGAATATGATGACTGTTCCATCTTTGTTCATTTATGTTTGTTGTGTCTTCGTAAGGAGTAATCCTCATATGTTTGTCACCAATGGGGATGTCTCTCAGAACATGATAACGAGGGGTAGGGATAATTTGGCTATGCCACTTCATCATTTCATAAAGGGCCTCTAGTGAGCTGTATTAAGGTTTACAATAGAATGTCTTTAAATATAAAGAGGGCACCAAGTTTAAATGCCTTTAAAAGTAATGTTCCAAAACACCTCGTATAAAAACACGTGCCTTCGTTTTTATACCTTTATTAACAATGTAACGTAACTATGGTTACAATAACGGCAAAATCTTAAATTGTCACTGTCTCGAAGTTTACAGCACAAAAGTCGAATCGGTACTAACTGATCAGAGGTTTCCCGTCGCCCTTTTATAGTATGGTGGAAGAGTAAAGAATGATCTAGAAAATTCGAGAAATATCGTGAAAATTCCATAGTACATGATGGCATAAAAGTTATTAATGGATGATTCGGGCGTTTTCGAAAACCTTCGAAAGTGATGAAAGAACTTGAAAAATTAAGGTAAATTATTTAAATAAATTAACAAACGAAATTAAATGATCCTAACTCTCTAAAATTATATGACCTAAACACATTTTTGAAAGTCTGTAACATTGCCCCCTTCCAAGTTTTGATCGTCTCGATCAAGTATCTTCACTGTCTTGATAACGGCTTAGCCTTTCTAGATGTACTACTTTCATCTTTGCCTGTAGACTCTTCTGTATACGGTACACCAGATCATTAAGCCGTGTCACCACTTTATATGGTCCCTCCCATGACTTCTTTAGTTTCGGTGAACGCCCCTTGGTTCTTCTTGGATTGTATAACCAAACTTTTTCACCGACGACAAATCCCTGATGGTTAGCTTTCAAGTCATAGCGGGATTTCATACGGTCACTTCCTTTTTGTAACTTGGTACGCACCTCTTCATGTATCCTCTGTAGCTGTTTACTTAGTTGACTTACATAGTCTTCTGCTGGTTCTTCATTGGTGGAAGGTCGTCCTGTAAGCAAGTCAACTGGAAGGCATATTTCCGCTCCGAAAATGACTTTAGCAGGTGATGTTTCGCCAGTAGTGAATTGCGGAGCGGTATGCTAATAAAAACGGCTGTATACAGTTATCCCAGTCACTTTGTTGGTCATTTACTTTAAGTTTCAGGTAGTTATCAAGTGTTCTGTTAAATCGCTCTACCATACCATCGGACTGGGGATGAAGAGGTGTTGTTCTTGTTTTATGGATTCCCAGGAGATTACAAAGGTTCTTGAAAAGATCGGACTCAAAGTTTCTGCCTTGATCGGAATGTATTTCTCTAGGAACTCCATAGCGACAAATCCATTGTTGAAATAATAAATCAGCAACAGTGATAGCTTCTTGATTTGGGATTGGGTAGACTTCTGGCCATTTACTGAAGTAATCCATCGCTACCAATATATAGCGATTCCCTGATTTACTAACTGGAAATGGCCCTGCTATGTCTATGGCAATTCTTTCAAAAGGGGCCCCTATATTGTATTGCTTCATCTTGCCATGGCTTCGTGTTTTTGGTCCCTTGCTGGAAGCGCAGTCCTTACACATTCTGCACCAGTCTTTTACATCTGCACGACTTCCCAGCCAGTAGAACCTTTCTCGAACCTTTTCAAGAGTCTTCATAACTCCGAAATGGCCACCTCCTACACCATTATGCAAGGCTTGCAATACTTCAGGAATCCTTTTGGTTGGCAGGATTATCTGATGTTTATGGATTTTGCCGTCAGAACTTTCCCAGACCCTTTGTAATAGGCCATCTTTAATAACCAAAGAGTCCCATATGGCCCAGTACCCTTTATGTCTTGGAGACTTTGAAGCTATTTGCTGATATGGTGGCCTTTTCACATTTTCTGTCTTAAGTTTGACAATGTCTCCAAAATCTGGATCTTCTAGTTGTTCTTTTGCCAAGATCTTAGGGTCCCATTCTTGAGAGCACTGGATGCGTGTTCTTCGGCAGTGGAATTCATCGGGATCTTCTTGCTCTTCTCGTCTGCTGCAGTGTTTGCATTCGTCCGGGCAGGGTCGTCTTGATAGAGCGTCAGCATTCTTGTGGTTCAGTCCTTTTCGATGTTCGATTTTAAAGTCGTATTCTTGAATACGTTGCAGCCATCGGGCTATCTGACCTTCAGGGTTCTTGAACTGAAGCAACCATTTAAGTGATGCATGATCCGTTCTTAGGTGGAATTTCTGGCCATACAGGTATTTATGAAAATGCTCCAAAGATTTGACAATAGCTAAAAGTTCTTTTCTAGTGACACAATAATTTCTTTCAGGTTTGGACAGAACTTTGCTAAAATAGGCTATAACTTTTCTTGGTCATCTTGAATCTGTGACAAAATTCCACCAATAGCAGTATTGCTCGCATCAGTGTCCACAATAAATGTTTGATTTGGTTGTGGATAGGACAACACCGGGGGATTGCACAGGGCTTTCTTTAGGTGTACAAAAGCTGCTTGACAATCTTTAGTCCATTCGTAGCTGTTGTTGTTTTCCGTAAGATGATGTAATGGTCTTGCAATATCAGCAAACCCATGTATGAACCGTCTGTAATAGGTACACAATCCCAGAAAACTTCTAATTTCATGCTTGTTCTTTGGTACAGGCCAGTTCTGGATAGCTTCAGTCTTCTCTGGATCAGTTTTTACTCCTTCTTCGGTAATTATATGCCCTAGGTACTTTACTTCTTTCTGGAAAAGGTGACATTTCTTTGGACTAAGCTTCAGCTGGGCGGATCTAAGCTTCTGAAAACTTCTTCAACATTTTTCAAGTGGTCGTCAAATGTTTTTCCAAGAATTATAATGTCATCTAGATATACTAAGCAGGTTTTCCAAGTTAGTCCCCGTAATGTCAACTCCATCAAACGTTCAAAAGTAGCGGAGGCATTGCATAAACCAAATGGCATAACATTAAACTGCCACAGTCCGTTTCCAGTTGAAAAAGCAGATTTTTCCTTGTCTTCCGGATGAAGTTCTACTTGCCAATAGCCACTTTTTAGATCTAATGTCGAAAACCATTTTGATCCGGTGAGTGTATCTAGGGTATCGTCTATCCTTGGTAGTGGAAAACTGTCTTTCTTCGTGACGTCATTCAGTCTTCTGAAGTCAACACAAAATCTGGTGGAACCATCTTTCTTCTTGACTAGGACTACAGGAGATGACCATGGGCTCTGGGATGGTTCTATGATGCCTTGATTTTGCATATCCTCAAGTAACTTTTCAACTTCTTCTTTCTTGGCTAAAGGAATTCTTCTGGGTGGTTGTTTTATCGGTGATGCGTCTCCAGTGTTTATTCGATGTTGAACTACACTGGTTTTACCCAAATCTTTTTCGGATAAAGAGAAAACATCTTGATTTCTTCTTAAAAGTTCTTCCAGCATAGATACTTGGACTGGGTCTAACAAGGATTTTGATGAAATCACCAGGTCTTGTAGAGCCTCAGGTAGTTTACGTGTGGAAACTCCTGCAGGTGTGGTACATGGATGGGTAACTATCATAGCAGCAGGTTGACAGGTACCGACTTTGTCACCCATTTTGACCTGTTGAGGGAAATCTTTCAGGTTCATCATTCTGACAAATACCATATCGCACCTTTCATATTATAGGGCACAATTAAAAATTTTGTGAAATTGAGTTTTAGTGATATATAGGCACAAAAACAATTACTTTGCATGATGCCCTTGACAGAAAGAGACAGAGCCACTCATGGGGCGCACAAACATAATTGTGTCTCTATCTTATTTCCGAGTAACGCGACCCGATATTTAATATCAATTTCACAAAATTTTTAATTGTGCCCCTATAATATGAAAGGTGCGATATTTTCTTTGGTTTGCGCCGGAGTTCTTGCTGGTAGAATTCCTTTAGCGTATAAGGGACAATTTTCTAATGGTTCGACTAACACGATTTCACCTTCTTCTGAATCTTCAAACCTTGCTTGTATGATGCTTTCTGAGTTTGGCGGTAGAATAACATCTTCCGTGAGGACTACTTCTCGAATCGATGTTTTACTGCTTCGTGGTAGTCTCATTACAATCTCTTCTTTATTGGTTCGTAGTACCCGTTGTGGAAGGTCTAGTATAAACTTCTGATTTTCCATAATGTCAAGGCCAAGGATAACTTCGTTCACGATGTCGGCAACAAACACGACGTGGATAAACGTTGTTGTTCCTAGGGTTATTCTGGCTTCATGTATGCCTTTAACTGGTATAACTTCTCCATTAGCAGTTTCCAAAAGGTAATTCTTTACAGGGCGGAATATTTTACAGTGAGCTACGATGTTCGGCTTCACGATGGTATGTGTGGAACCAGTATCTAGGACCATTTCGCAGTCCCGACCGCACACATTTCCAGGTACTACCAAGCTGGAGCCATTGTTCTGCAGCCGGGATACTCTAATTATTGTTGTTGATGGGGCTTGGTAGCACCTAGCCAGCTTTCGCGCCTTGATCTGGCTACTGGGAGTTTTCCGGATTACTTGCAGGGTTCGATCTGGTACAATTTCTTTGAATGTGCCCCTCTTCACCACACTTCCAACACAGGATTCTATTTCTTCGATGGAAGGTCATGCTTTTGTTGTCTCCATCTACTTGTTTTTGACGTAGGATTTCTTGCAGCTGTTGTATTACTGTTGTCAAATTATCATTTGGATTGCTGACTTCTCGTACATAGTTTGTTCTTCGAAGTCTTGCCTGAGTTCTGGATGTCTGCTTAGCCGTTTCAAACTGAAGTGCGTAGGCAAGAGCTTGTGAAATTTTCTTTAGTCTGGCCATTCTTAATGCTTGGTTCATATCAGGATCGCGCAGCCCTTCAATGAAACTGCCTACCGCCAATTCTTGCTTAATTTCTTCCGGGTACGATGGATACGTTAAATTAACTAGACGTACAATGTCCGCTTCGTACTCTTGAAGACTTTCATTGTACTTCTGTCTTCGTCCTTGTAACTGCGCCTTATAAACTTCTTGCAGATGGGTTTCGCCGTACCTCATCTCCAGGAACATGACAATCGATTCATAGTCAGACTGCTTTTCATCGGGGATGTTTCTTAACACCTCCATAGCTTCTCCTCGAAGAGCAAGTACCAAAGCTCTAGCCTTTTCTGATGGGTTCCAATTATTGCCGTTGGCAGCAGCCTCGAATTGTCGAAGGTATGTAACCTACGGTACCTTTCCATCGAAAGTTGGTGGTTTCATAACAGTAGTTGAATTACCACTTTCTGCAACGACACCAGTATTAGCTATTTTTTTATCTGTCGCTGTACTTCTTGTTGAATGTGGCTTTGAAGTTGATAAACTTTATCTTCAACCGACTGTTGTATTTCTTGCATATCTTCTTTAACATCTTCCTTTGTAAGTTTTAGTTCGAGTAACATTTCTTGCCTCATTTCATCTTGACTTTGTTGAAATTCTCCCTTTAAGTGTTCTCGAATCTTTACCATCTTTTCTTTGAGCTCATGCTTCATTTGTTCTTGGCTTTTCTTTAAGTCTTTTTGAATTTTCTCCATTTGTCGTCTTGTTTCTTCTTAACTAATTCGAATTTCCCGCTTCATTTCTTTTTGATTGGTCTTCATTTCTTCTTGACTTTTCTTCATTTCTTCTTGACTTCTCTTCATTTCCTCTTGATTAGCCTTTATTTCTTTCTTGAGGTCTTCTTTCAGGTTTTCTTGACTGATCTTCATGTCTTCTTTCAGGGATTCTTGTTTTTCCATCATAAGCTTAATTAGTGCACTAATTTCCTCCATAACGGCTGTTTGTTGTCTGGTCTCAACTGGCATTCAAATTTTCTTCATGACTACTTCGTCTTCCTTGGGTAATTACGTTCCGCTTCTGACACCAAATGTTCCAAAACACCTCGTATAAAAACACGTGCCTTCGTTTTTATACCTTTATTAACAATGTAACGTAACTATGGTTACAATAACGGCAAAATCTTAAATTGTCACTGTCTCGAAGTTTACAGCACAAAAGTCGAATCGGTACTAACTGATCAGAGGTTTCCCGTCGCCCTTTTATAGTATGGTGGAAGAGTAAAGAATGATCTAGAAAATTCGAGAAATATCGTGAAAATTCCATAGTACATGATGGCATAAAAGTTATTAATGGATGATTCGGGCGTTTTCGGAAACCTTCGAAAGTGATGAAAGAACTTGGAAAAATTAAGGTAAATTATTTAAATAAATTAACAAACGAAATTAAATGATCCTAACTCTCTAAAATTCTATAACCTAAACACATTTTTGAAAGTCTGTAACAGTAATTTAAAAAAATAATTTAAAAGGAATTTTATTCATTAGAAGAATATTTTAGCGATTTTCATTAGTTTTTCTGGCCTAACTCTAATTGTGGATATATTGTACTTTTAATTTAAACTACATTTTATTTATTTTAGCTGTATAATTATTTCTTAAGTGTTTTTATTTGTTTATTTTTTTAAATTGTTTTTTTTAAATCCAAATTTAATTTTATTTATTTTAACTTTTTTAAGTGTTTTTGTTTGTTAGTTTCTTTAAAGTTGTTATTTTTTTAACCCATATTGTGCTTTATTATTTTAAGTGGATAATTACTGTTAATGTTTACGTTTGTTTTTAAAAAGTTGCTTCTTTTTATTGTATATTACATTTTATTTTTATTAATTTTATGCTTTTTAAAGTATGACTTTTAAAATTTATGATTTAGGTGTATTAAGGCTTGTTTGTCAAATTATTTTTACTCTTTACCTAAAACTTATGACGTTGTCAATGTTCAGAATTGAATGTATTTATGACAATAAAGGAATTATTATTATTATTATTATTATAATTGCGGCGATAAAGGTCATGATTTTGACGTTGTCACGTTTAACTATCGTTAGTAAACCGACTTTGCAGACAACCGATTTTTTTAAATGGCCATTTTGCGTTACTCTGGTTCTTGAATAAATTTGCAGGTTGGGCAAAGGCTTGGGTAAAGCTATTAAAGTTGGGCGCCCTCCCAACTGTGCCCACCCCTGGCGCCGCCAGTGTATTTTTTAAATGGAATTCCGGTATATTATATTACCACTAAAAATATCCTTTAAAGACCTTTACAAAATCACCACATTTAATATGTATATCTTTTATAGTTTTTGAAATATAACCACTTAAAGCTAAAAACTAGTAAATATAATTTCCATTATACCTATATACCTACAGCACTAAGCTGAGATCGAAGACTTTATAAAAACCTAATGGAAGTTAATTCAGCTGTTTTTCAGATTTAAATGGTAATTTTTTTAACTACTAAAGAAACATACATTAAAATGTGGTATTTTTGTAAAGCTATTTAAAAAGAGTTTTTAACGGTAACATAATATTTTTTTTTTATCTTTGGACAAACCACGAAGGCTTAAAGCCTAAATACTAACGTACCGTGGGTGTCTTAATCGAGGTAAGAGGGAGTTTGTTGACACGGGACTTAAATACTTGAAGATTTGGGGGAAGGAAAGACCTTCGCGGGCAGCAGGTTCCACAATCTAGAAACTCTAGGGATAAAAGAACGAACAAAGTGAGAAGTTCGGGGCCTGTCCAGTTGGACCGTATAGGGATGCATACGCGCGGAACTACGAGTTTCTCTGTTGGGAACCGTGAGTGGAGGAACTATACTGGACAATTCTTCAGAGCAAAAGCCATGGAAGTACCTATAAAAAGCGATAAATCCCCCACAGCTCGACGATGGGCAAGAGAGAGAGCCTTTCTGTAAGTGAAGGATCATTAATGAGACGAATAGCTCTTCTTTGAATAGAATCAAGAATGCTTAGGGTTGTTGGGGACGCCATGCACCAGATATGAGAACAATATTCCAAGGGAGGTAGGATTTGGGACACATATTAAGTGTATAAATTAGAAGCGGAAAAATACTTTTTGCTCGAAAGAGAAATCCAAGCTTTTTGAAGCTGCCGTGGCTATAGATACAATGTGTTTATGCCAGTTAAGGTTACTTTCAAATGTGACGCCCACAAGATTGAAGGTGTCTTTGCTCTGTAAAACTTGGCCGCTCATAAATTTGGTCACTGGTATTTGATGACTCTTTTCGCGACAAGGAACATGATTGTGTTTTGGATGCATTAAAATGAACGATTTTTGGCGCCCCAATCCAATATTAAATTAAGATTCTGCGAAAGAGATATCTGCATCGCTCTGCGTTTGTTTTCCAAGTCAGGTTTAGTGATGGGTTTAGGAACCTGAAAACTGGAGTGAAGGGTACTATCGTCGGCGAAACTATGAATGGAATTAGTTGTGGACGAGAGAAGGTCGTTGATGTGAAGAAGAAACAATGTTGTTGCCATATCTGAGCCCTGAGGGACTCCAGCATTTACTTGGTGAAAGCTTGAAGAATGGCCGTCTACAATAACTGATATACGTCGATCAGATAGATAACTAGAGAGACAAGTACAGAGTTTAGTTGAAAGACCATAGGAGGGAAGTTTATTAAGAAGTGCGGCATGCCAGACCAGGTCAAAAGCATTGGATATATCAAGAGCAACGATCTGGGACTCACCTAGAAACTTAAGAGACTTATTCCAACAGTGTAATACGAAGATCTGCTGTAGATCTTTTGTGGCGAAATCCATACTGCCTGTGATGCAAAATTTTGTGTATTTTCTAAGTACTTAAGAATTTGTGAATTAAATAATTTTTCCATTACTTTACAAAGAACTGAGAGAATTGAAATTGGTCTATAGTGAGATGGAGGGAATTTAGATCCTTTCTTGGAAATAGGTTGAACACGTGCAATTTTCCATCTCTGCGGAAAGATACCTGTGTCGTAAGAAATTCGAAAGAGCCCGAGTTAAGATTGGTGCAAGTTCTGGAGCACATTTTTTTAAAGCGATTGCTGGTATGCCGATCCAGACCATATAGGGTGTTCCATTTAAAAAACGTTTACCTCCAATTTTTCTTATATTTTTGATGTTTATTTGTTCCTTAGTTCATAGTTTTTTCTATACTTTTTTCAAATCGTTGAAATTGGTTGACCAAATATAAATGAAAACCCTGTACAGATGAAATGGGCCAAATGGTCTCCAGTCCGACGCTAATCTTGTGTATAAAATGTAATAAAGAAATTTTTTAAAACTTTTAATATGCTTTTTTATCATATTACACCTTTAAGACATATATTAAAATCAATACAAATACGTATTAAAAAAGATTATTTCTACTCGGCGACTCTGTTTGACTAGTACAATCCGCTGTGATGGCTCCAAAAAAGCCCTAAAATTGATAAATGGATCCCGGGTCACCAAAGTCACAGACGTTAACAAATTATTTATTTTTTTCCTAGTTGGACTTCTCAGCTGATAAGAAAAAGAATCTTAGCGCCAGCGGGCAAGAAAATTGATAATTTATTGATCATAACTTTGAAAATATTGATAACTTTCCGATTGGTAATTATTAGCATAGAAAAATTAGTTCCTTTTTTATAAGTTATTATTTGCGTGTGATGAAATTTACAAACAAAATTTCCAATTTTGCATTTTTTTAAATAAAATTAGAGAAATATATTTGTTTTTAACAAAGCCATCGTTTTGTAATTAACAGGCAAATAAGTGTTATTTTATTTTCAATAATATTGGAAATTTCTAATACAGGGTGTCCAGTAACTCAAATTTTCAGGGGTGAAATGAAAATGAAAATTAGGAATGTTTCATATGAACATAATAAACGTCTTAGTTTTAAAAATATGGGGTGCTAAAAATTTAAAAAAAACATGTTTTTTTTTTAAATAAGTTTTATACCAATTCAGATACTTAAAAAAATCACAAGGCGCCCTCTTTGCAGCAAAAGACATTTTATGGTCATCTCGTATGGATAATATTAAATTCTACAGTGAAAAATTGCCTTTAATATTTATTCTGTAATAAGAAAGGGGTATTTGACCATGCTAAGAAATGGTTTTTATTTATTTACATGAAAACCGTGCATAAAATGCGAAAAAGTCAAGATATCAAATTTATGTCAAAGTATATGAGAATTTAAAAAATAATTTTATTTAGAATAATGCAGTGGCCTTTTTCTTAAAAAAATATTTACCTTAAACCCTTCATGAACGACACTGGTAAATTTTCTTTTCTTGTATGCCAAAAATGTCTCTTGGTGCATAGGAGACGTAGGTACCCATTGTTTTAAAATATCTAAATTGGTATTAAAGTTATTATAAAAAAAAATATTTTTAAAAATTTTTTGACACCCTGTTCCACAAAAACTAAGACGTTTAGGACATATTTCATATGAAGTTTTTTTTAAATATTTTTGATTGTAGAATTAGCCGTTAAAGTTTGTAGGATAAGTTTTGAAACACCCTTTATAAAGCAAATACCACCAGAGGCGCTATTTACATATTTGCCGCCCATAGGCTATTTTATTTTCGACGCCCTTTTGTTTATCTTTTTTCCGTGAAAATTAATTTTGAGCAAAAAAAGGTCCTTACTTTCATATTCTATATATTATATAAAAATTTAAAAATTCGAAATCCACTAAAATTATTTATACATACCAATTTTGCCGCACCCTACACAACTCTGCCGCCCCCTAAAAACGCCGCCAAAGTCTTCAGCCTACTCAGCCTTTTGGTAAATACGCCACTGAATACCACATAATATTATCCCAAATAAAATGCAACAAGGAAACAACGTTAGTATAGTAAAGAGACTGTTTAAACCTAAGAAAGAAAGTATCCATTACATTTAATGTAAATTAATGTGTTGTTTGTTCATTTTTTATTCGATATAATAGAACAATTAAATTTTGGAGATTGTACACTTTGAAACCAGCCCCCTCATTTGTAATCAGAGGGTGTAGAGGGGGCTAAGCCCCGCAAAACTGCAATTAGCACCCCCAAAATTATTGGGCAGGTAAAATGTAGTAGTGTTTTTCGGCAAAATATAGTCTATAAACTGGAGCTAGTTGCGCCACTGTTTGTAATTAAAAAGCTGAATTATTTTAGGTAAATACAGGAATACCTTCAAACTTTGCAACATATTTAATTAAGAAGATTGATGTCACCAAATCTGTGGCACCACATTTATCTTTTCCTTCTCTTAATACTTCATTAACTTAAGAATAAAAACATAATTAATGGGTACAAAGGATTGTTTGTCTTGTAGTCTTAACATTATACCATATCGATGACACAAGTACACAGAATAACTAAGATCAGACACGACTAATTTTTAAGGTAAATTATTAACTTTTTATTAATTTTTTAACTGTAAAACGTTTTTTTGTTTGTTTTCGTTGAAAAAAGTTAATCGTTGTTCCTGGCAAGTTTTATAAAATTTATGTCATTATATATTAGTTAATTCCGTATACCAATGACATCAAAATGCTAGGTATTTTTGCCATGCGATGGCTGATATCGCCGTTAAAAAAACGTAAAGGTGTATCATAAGCTTAACAGGAAAGCCATTCAAAAAATATACAGGGTGTTCGGAAAGGTGAGGTCAAAAATGATAGGGGTGATGAAGTGAGCCTAAATAATGTTAGTACTTCATATAAAAAAGTTCTATGGCGTTTCCTTAGGGAGTTATTAACCTTCAAACTTGCGGAATTAAAAAAAATATATATTTCATTTATAACTTTTAAACGGTTGCCACAATAACAATAATGATATTTGGGCATTTAAATTACCTTATACCAATGCTTTTTTCCATAGGCAAATGATTGCGCAATAAGTAATAATTATACAGGGTGAGACGAACTTTTTCGTTTATTGAATTTATTTTTACAGAGGTAAAAAAATTGACATTTTGCTTTTACCGTTTAATTCCTTCATCATTTTTGTACAAAAAGGTTTACTTTATTGAAATCGGTATCTTGGACCGTTCTTTATAAAATCGTATAAAAACAGATATACCCCTATTTTGTATGTAATAAAAAAAACATTTTTTGAGAAAATTATAAAAATGTGGTAAAAATATTTAAAAATGGTGTTTGAAAGCCTTTAAACTTTATAACACAAATAAAGACTGTTTTTTTTATAATTTTACCAAATTTTAATAATTTTTTCAAAAATTGAATTTTTTATTACATACAAAATGGGGTAATATCTGGATTTAGAATGCATTTTTATAAAAAACGTTCCAAGATATCAATTCAAATAAAGTATACCTTTATTGTACAAAAATGATAAGGAAAGTAAACGGTAAAACCAAACTGTCAAGTTTTTCTCTTCTATTTCCTCTATAAAAATGCATACAATAAACGAAAAAATTCGTCTCACCCTGTATAATTTTGACTAAATGCGCATCATTTGCCTGTAAAAACAAGCATTGGTATGTGCCAATTTAAATACTCAAATATCATTATTATTGTGGCAACCCTTCAAAAGTTATAAATGAAATAAATTTTGTTTTATTCCAACTTTGAAGGTCAATAACTCCCTAACGAAGCACGATAGAAGTTTTTTTATATGAAGTACTAACATTATTTTGACTCACTCTATCACCCCTATCATTTTTGACCTTACCTTTCCAGAAACCCTGTAAATTCCTAGTTTTAACATGACAAAAAAACAAAAAAAAGGTTTTTAAATGAAAATGTCAGAAAGGAATATACCAATGACATTTTATGATTATACCAATTGAAAATCCGAAAATTAACTATTAATAATGTTTACGACAAACTAGATTTAAAAAAAATAAAATAGACCTAAAAATTTTTACTTGTTATACCACTACAACTTAATTTGATTCCGCAATTTTTTTGAGACCACGAATAATTTGACAACTCTCCCGACTCGCAGGCTAGGGATAATTGTTTTTTTTATATTTGTGGCCAAGAAAAAATTACTGACATAATTTAGGCAAGTGTCGTATTCGGTAGGAAAATTTACACTAAATTGGTTTAAAATATCCTTATATTTATGCGTTTGACACGACTTTTGAAAGTGTATCCTTTGTTGTTGCTCTACTGGCCAATATACCTTTAATTATTGCTTAAACAGTATGTGTAGAATTTTAGACCTTAACATTGTTTTTTTAATATATTATTTTTTATTTATATGTAGTACTAGTATTAGCAAAAATCTATTTGAAATAAATCGTTGGTATTATAGGTATTATTTTTTGTAAGAACTTTGCATTCAAAACTTGCCTTGCATTCTCATCTTCTATTACAATTTTAGAAAGTGCATTGAAACCATATTTTGTGTTATTTTAATATATTTTGGTTTTTTATAACGCAAGCTACTGCTTGTTACAAAAGTTTTCCTTTTCTGGAAATATTTTTAATGCTTCTGTAAAACAAGGTAGAATTATAACTTATAGCTTTAAATTGTGCAACTTTTACAATGTACGAGGCCACTTTTTCAAGTACGTACCGTTTTTAAATTATGCGCCGCAGCGCTGCGGTAGAAAATGATTTGAAGCCCTGAACACAGAGAAATCGTATTACAGCACGCGCTTTACAGTCGGCGTGATTCTCAATAGGTGGGGGGCATTTTAAGATCACACAAACAGATTTAGACTTGATCGGATAGTTCCGCAATAGCGTCTGTGGCTCCCAACAGATGTAGCTACACGGCGCGCATGCGCTAATTTAAAGACGGTACTAACTTTAAAAACATGCCTCGTATCTATTATATAAAGAAGCTCCAAATTTGTCATATCAAAGTCCTTGGCTGTTACAATATAAGATATATTGGAATATTTTTGTTTAAATAAGTAAAATTAAAACATCTAAATTTTATGAAAACATTTTTTTTTATGTTTGAAATTAAGTGTTTGCGAGAATTAAGTGAGTGACAATGAATAAATATTAGTAGATTCATTTTCGATTTACTACTATGAATTACAAACTTTCTTAAGATTTAGGGTTGGTTTTTCGTTTCTGGTTTTGGATAATCTGTGATTATGTCGTCGGGCGCCCGGCGCCTTCTCGGCATGCCGCCGTGGTTTCGCACTGGCTCACGCTCATGAAAACGGCGCTAATGAGCAAAGTATTAGTCAAGGGTCAGAAGTATAATACTCAGTACATGACGTGTGGTGAATCATGATAAAAACTCTTTTAATTTTTCAGTTTAGGTTTTAGTAGTCAAAAATTGTTATCCATGGTAAAAATCTCTGATTCTACCTAAACTCCAAAAATACTGATCAAAGTTTCAGTAAATCTTATCGTTGACAAGGTAAAAGCAAATTAACGATTGTGATTTAAGAATATAACTTAGTACTTTTATTTTTGAACTTGTGATAGAGAACTTACGTAATAATAATAAAAAAATATTGGGAAACATATTAAAAATTAAAAGTTATGTTATATGTTAAAGACTAAATAAATCTTCTATTTAAAAGTCGAAACAAACTTAGTTTTCCAAATGGCCCTGTATATTAATTAGATACAAAATTAACTGTTGCAAATAATATTTATTGACGTTTGTTCTTGAAAAATATTAATATTTTATTTTTTAAGTAATTTAATTATTAAGAATAATTTTAGAAAATAAATTTAATTATTACATAATATATACAGGGTGTTTCCAAACTACGGTACGAAACTTTGGAGGGTGATTTCTTATGTCGTTTTATGAAGAGAAGTTTCTAAGAACATATTATGTTCAGACTTGCTTTGTTTCTGAGATACAGAGCGTTAAAGTTTTTAAAAAAGTCGGAATTTTTAAAATATATTAAACACCTTTAACCGAATTAAATTAAATCTCGTAAATCTATTTAATGTAATAAGGTGCTTGTAAAACTCTATCCAGATTAGGATTATTAGGTCCAGTGGCGTCTCAGTGGGCACCACAGTCAATAATATTGAGAAAAAGTACGCCACTTACTTTTTATGGAATTTTTATTTTTTTTCTGATTAAGCAACTAAAAATGCAACTTTTTAGTCTCTTGTATTTTTTTGTATGTAGCAAAAAAAAACTTTGTAAAAAGTCAGTGCCATACTTTCTTTCCCAATAATATTGGCTGTGGTGCCCACTAAGACGCTACCATATCTTGATCTTCTTGATCTAGGTAAAGTACCACATACAATAATTGTGCAAAATTTTATTTAAATTGGTTTAATTAAAAGGTTTTAGGATATTTAAAATATATTGACTTTTTTTTATAATTTAATGCCCTGTATCTCAGAAATGAAGCAAGTCCGGACATATGTTTATAGTAACTTTTTTTTATAAAAGACCAAAGAAATCACTCCAAGTTTCGTAGCGTAGTTAGGAAACACCCTGTGTATATTTTTTGATTAACTAAGCTAACATTTAAAATTTTTTTCGTTGTATTAAAATTGTCTGTTAAAAGATTAAATTAATTTTTTGTGATTGGTATACTTAAAAACAAATTTAAAATATTAAATTATTATTAGGACAATAACATCATGAAATAAAATTAGTTTATTTTAAGGAAATTAAAACGGTTCTAAAGTAAAGAAATGAAAGTACTTGTATCTGAAAATAATAATAAAATACCTATTGGCAATGTAGCAATTTAAATTTTGTGTTAAGATTAATACAGAACCAGAATTTGAAACTTTTATATTTTTTTCTTATAATTATAATTTTAATAAACGAGTTTAAGTTTCTTCTTAGTTATTGTACAGGGTGATTTTGTTTTGGTTGAACTAAACGAGAGAGACTAAGAGATACTAAAAAAATAAGATGTGTGTCTTGGTCTCTTTTTGAGTGTTAAATAAAATTGTGTAATCAGCTCTCAGTTAACTTAATTGGTTTAGAACATACAGGGTGATTCTCAAAAATATACTGTTTTTTAATTTTTTTATGGAGATAAAAACAAACTTTAAATACAAAAGTTTTATAACTTATTACGTAGAATCCTATAGCATAATTAAAGAAATATGAATGTTTAAATTGTTGAAATAATACCCAAACTTGATTTTTTATACATGAGACATCTTAGTAATTCAAAAAATTGTTTTTTTTGCGATTGTAACAATATATAATATTTAATAGTGTGCTTTGTTCTAAACACTTCAAAAATATTTACGGTAAATACCTGGCGGACGACACTCGTATTTTTTTTCTTATACCTACTTTAAACAATGTTCTTTCTTTGATGATTAGAGGGCGTCTACCAAATTTCTTAAAAATATCTAAATTGGTATTAGAGTTATTATAAGCGAAATTTTAACACCCGTTTGTCTCCCCGTGGCGCAGTGGACAGAGCTTTGATCTTCGAAGCCAGAGGTCGCCGGTTCGATTTCCAGCGGGAAAGACATATTTAGGTAGTAGTTATTTAAAAATAACGACCGTGGTGGCACTACCGCGTTGTCTAAAAGGTGCTGTGAAATGCATGTTTAGTGCTTGGACAACGTTGACGGAACAGGGGAAGCGATGGGTTAAACATCTAATAACCCGATACCCACGGTACTCTGGTATTTAGGTATATGCTTTCGTGGGATGTCAAAAATAAAAAAACCCTGTAGTTCTACAAGGGCGACGTTTAGGACATATGTTCATAAAAAGTTTTTTTCTTATTTTGAAATTTCATATCACCCCTAAAGCAGATGTCACCAACTGGTGGTCGGTGGTCCGGATCTGGACCTCAAACATATTTTGTGCGGCCTTTGTAGAGTACGCAATTTCATTTTTCGCGCTGTCAATGTCATTTTACTCACTTAAATTGTAAAAACCCTTGGCACTTCCGTTTCTTTAGATCCCATATAACATTTTTTGCCGGCGTTGTACATTTAATTTACTGGCATTGCCAACACTCTTTAATGGCAAGGCATTGGCAAAAAGGTATCAAAAAGACGCGAAAGTGGGCAATTGGCCGTTATTAGGCCACGTGTTGCAGATAATGTGATGGCATCCGTCATTAATAATTTATGATGAAAAAATGCGTTTAGGATGATGGCATCCATCATTAATAAGTTATGCCAAAAAATGCGTTTAGGATGATGGCATCCATCATTAATAAGTTATGCCAAAAAATGCGTTTAGGATGATGGCATCCATCATTAATAAGTTATTGGCAAAAAAATGTGTTTAGGATAATGGCATTTATCATTAAATAAGTATTGCAAGTTTTATAAGTTGAATGTCCCAAAAGTTAAATAACATATTTAGAATTTTGTAATCGAAAAAAATGAGAAAAAAGGCAGGAAAACTTTATCAATAAAAAAAAATTACATAATATAAATTTTTATACCGTAACAATAAACCAAAAAAAAAAAAAAAGTATGTAATAAAATTTAAAAAAGATAGTAAATCAAAAGAAAACACTTTAAAATAGTAAGTATTTAAGGGACACTTACACTTAATTTTCAGATCCAAAACATAGGGAGAAATATTTTAAAGGAGTTAAATGTAAAAAAAAAAAACTATTAAATATATATAATTTTTTTATTAACACGTCTTTAAAACTTTTAATAAGGCAACTCCCTAATTTCATATAATTTTTTTAGGTAACTACAAATTTAAAGGTCTTAAACAAAATGTTTACAGCTCCTAACAGTCTACTTGAATAACCCGCCTTCTTGACTAGACATCACCAATTAATTACACAACACACACTAATTAGGTAATGAATACACTTAATTATGTCTACTAAAAACTCTTTTCTTTAAAAAAGAAACTAAAAAGCTAGAAAACCACGTAGAAAACAATTGCACAAAGCGGCCAAACAAAAGCAAGGTTGCCTCATCTGTCAAATTGTCAAATCTTTATTTCGGCTAAGCGGGAACTTTGAATTTATCATTTTCGGTAGAAATCGTTGAAATTAACCTAGCTAATTTTACCATCATTTTATTTTTATTCTCTCAAAAATGCATAATAAACATTTTGTTTGACTTAATTTTTATTTGCATGATTTGTAGCAATAAAATGTTAGGAAAACGTAATTTCCTTTAAATTATGTAAAAAAACATAAAATAATGTTGTTTAGCCGCCATTATAAATAAAACAAATCAAAAACATTGCTCGAATGTTAGTTAAATACCAATGTTAATAATATGGTATGAAAAGTATAAATATGCGTTGAAGGTTTGCCTTCAAAAATCCAATATTTATTTGCCTGCAACAAAAAGGCATGCTTTATATAATCACGATTAGTATGCCGCCATTTTTGTATGCTTGCCGGCAATTCGCCTGCATGTAAAATATATTGGCAATTGAGTGTTTATTTAGGGTTAACTTTTTAATGCGTATTAGATGTTGGCATAATATTGCCACCAATTGCCAATGCTTTACCATCAATGCCAATATGAAAATGTATATTGCCGGCAAATAGTGTTTGCTGGGATTGTTATTTATTCATTATTATTTTTTACACACATTTAAATTTTACTGTTTGGTATTTAATTGTTAAGCCAATCTATAGTGTATCTTTCCGGACCGCGAAGGTCATGATATTTTAAAAAGACACTGGCTATACGACCGCCGGCGGTTTTGCTCAACTATAAAAAGAAAACCACCATTCGGCGGTTTTATCTCTTTACGTATATGAAAACCGTCGAAAATTTTAATAAATTTGTTATTACCTACCTGAGGTTTTGTTTATAAAATTGAAAACCGCCAAATAATGGTTAAAGTTAACCTAACTTTAATAATTATTTGTTTTATTTGTTTAATATTATTAAATAAAATAAGTAAAAATATGTATGTACATATTTTAGGAAAAGAAAAAGTCAGGAAGATTTTAGCGCCACGAAAAAAAACTAAAGTGTGCATATATTAAGAGTGGAACAAACTTTAAAATTCTCAGAAAAAGAAAAAAGTTACAAATAATTCATAAATACGGCCTATTTCTTCAATCATATTACCAAGGTTTGAAAATGTATTTCAAGTTGTCCTATAGCTATAGGGTTACGAGTGTTGACCCGTAAGCCACTTATATATAATTTTTCTTATTTTTATTTTTTATTGTTCATAAATTAATTTTCAGACAAATAATTTTTTATTTTTAGAAATTATGTTATATCTAATTGCCGACTTTAATGCTGACGATGACGTCCAAATAAAATATTTCTTCGCCTTGCCTGCCTGACAATATCTTTTTCAAGTGTTTTTGGTGTTGTAAATTATTAAGTCCATGTGACGTAATAATTTTGTAATGTGTCTTTTTAATTATAGGCTTTTGATAAAGTGGCAATCCAGCCACGAAACGTTAGGATAAATAAAATAGTGGTTTTATTTGCCTGTTTTCATCCCGTTATATCTACTACTCCAATTTGTTTTTCAAAAGGGTGTTATTAACTAAACTACAATATTAAACAATGAAACGACAAAAAACGAAACGCTTACAGCAGAGCAAAATAAATAATTTTTTAAGGTTAGATTAACTTTAATAATTTAATAGTTTTTCATAAGCAAAACCGCCGGGCGGCGGATCTATCGATAAAATAAGTAAAAACCGCCGGTAATAACACATTAATTATAATTTTTGGCGGTTTTTATATACGTAGATATAAAAAAACCGCCAAACGGCGGTTTCCTTCTTATAATTGAGCAAAACCGCCGGCGGTCGCTAGCCCAGTGCATTAAAAGAAGGCCCCTTAATAAACGTAGTTGGTGACCCCTGTCCTAAAGATTCTCGGTAAAGTTGCTGAACACCCTGTATACATTTTTTTATTAGGAAACACCCTGTATATTACGTAAATAATATTTATATTTTCCATTGAATTTCTTGAAAGTTGCATAATACAACAGGTTTTCAAGGCGCTCCGCCCTAAGAAGCACTCCCTCTATGACTACAGTATCCCAAGTTTATGTATTTATCAGTAAATATTCGTATCAAAACGAATACCAAGAAAGTGAAAATTACTATGAAGGATGTACAAACATCTTAAAAAATATGGTTAGGCAATGACAATCTTCGATAAACAGTTTCTGGAAATGGGATCAGATGAAGATGACATGACTGCGACCTAGAGCGCAGGCCATGACCTGGTAGAGGCATTTGTAAATAAGTTTTCTTTCTAACATTTTGTTATACATATATATTTGGTCAAATATTGGTCAAATTCTTCCCAAAGAGATATAACTCCCTTTTAAATATTGTTATTTACATAAAAACTGTAAAATTTAACTGGATTTATATGTTTTATATGTATAATCGGCGACTTCAAGTTTGCTGCAAGGATATTTCATAGGAATTTAAAATTTTATTTTTTTTAAATAGCTAATTAGAATTATATGTGCATGTAAAAAAATCTTATTTGATATAAAAACATTTTTTTCAAATTTTATGAAATTTTCAAACAAGTCAGTTAAGGTTTTTTTATTTTTAGGTCCTAAATTTGTTTTATTTTAGATATATATATATATATATATATATATATATATATATATATATATATATATATATATATATATATATATATATATATATATGCTATTTACTCTTAAACTACTATTCAATTTTTTTTTACTCTGTATATCTTTGTACACTATGCACTAACTTAAAAATTAGTAATAGAATTAATAGAACTACAAAGCACTGATGTCGAAAAGACACATACTTTTTGAAAATACAGAGTAAAACTGTGCTTTAGCATGGTTATCTTTGAAAGCTGTTAAACCTTATTAATGGAAACGGCTTTCAATAACAGGTGTTTACCCGACCTAACCTTTTTTTTCTGGTTTGGTTTCCTGGACAAAATGCATACTTATTTCTTCTTGTTTGTACCCTAAAGGTGTACATATGTATAATTTAGACAGACATATTCATTCTAAGATTACATGAGCGTTGTAATGCGCATTAGCCAAATGCGAATTTGAAAATCTTATTGCATTACAATAGTTTTAATATTATTACAGAGCATGGTTAGTTCTGGTAAGAAGGTCCTTTTTTTTTAATTCCTTAATTAAACTCAAGACTAATATATACTTTATAAATCCACTAGAGAAGAAGAGAGAGTGTCCAAACCAGAAAAGAAAGGGTCAGATCAGGTAAAACATTTTAAGGTGCCCAAACGAGAATTCCCCAAACGGGAATAAACCCAATTAACAAGGAAGTAAAGTACAATAGTGATTTCGGTTAAGTGCCTCTGTCGGATACTTTTTAAACATTTTCAAGCACTTTGACATTTGTTTGTCATATGTTGTTATTAAATCGTATTTTTTAAATATTTTTTTTAATGATATAAATGCAATAAAAAATTGAAAAAACCAGGCTACAACTTGTGCGAAGACTTTTAGTGGTTGATAAGAAATTCTGCAAATAAAGGAAAATGTACGAAGTCGGTTTTGTTGTGTCTGCGGTTCAATAAATAAGCAAGAACTTACGTTGCAATGCTTTATTAAAAATTACGTTTAACGCTGACTATTATCTATTATTTGTGTTATTTAGGATATTAGATAATATTAGATAATAATGCCTTATACATTGTTTTAAAATGTAATGCCTTGTTTTCAATAGTAGTGCTTGTTTCTAGTTGAGACAAAATTACAGAAATCAAAAAGCGTGTAATTTCTGTAAATATTCTTTACCAAATTGCATCTAGATACCAATTTTGATGCTGATGGACTATGTTGCAACATTTGTATAGGTCTAGTGTTTCTAATCTAAATCACAAATAAAGCCAAAGGCTGCAATGTAAAACATAGGCATGCAACCAATCCTACAAAAACCAATTTAATATCATACATTTTAATAAAAAATAAGAATGCTATAACACAGATTGTCTCTAAAAGGCCTGTACAAAATGCTACCACAAAATTCCTTGGACCAAAATACAACGATCTAACTCAATTAACCTTAGCCGAAGAGTTGATCATTTTCAATATACAGGGTGTCAAAGATTTTATTTTATTTTAAGTATCTTATTTTTTTTTATTTTAAAAGCTTTTTTAAGAAAATTTAGTTTGAAAGGTTTTTCAGAGTGGGAAATCAAAATATTCTAATGTTTTTGTGGTAAAATGTAGAGTAGGCCACCTGCAGAAACCCATGTGGCCTAAATAAAGCGAAGGAAATTTTTATGTGAAATAAAACGTTTAATCTAAAATATTTTAGAAACGGTTGTTTCTAGCGATATTCATTAAGTATACCTTTTGTGTGCAAAAAATATGGAAGAATAAAAATTATCTACCAAGATTATGATATACTAAGGCAAAAAGTATCGACTCTTTGAACAAAAGCAAAGGACTGTATGTGGCTCCCTCTATATTTAACAGCAAAAATATAAGTAGTTTCCGATTTCTTACTTTATAAACTTCCTTATACCAAATTTTGTAAAAAATATATAAGAAAAAAAATATTTAAAAATAACTAAAAAAATAGAAACTTTGACACCCACTATCTCGCAAATTATTACCTTATCGACTAAGGTAAATTTCGTTAGATCATTATATTTTGGCCCAAGAAGTTTATTGTAGCATTTAGTACAGACCTTTTAGAGACACCCAGTATATTTTAATACTACCCAGAAGAAAAAAATAATATATATATATATATATATATATATATATATATATATATATATATATATATATACATATATATGTATGTATAAGACTATAACGATTGGGTAGCAATCTATATATATATATATATATATATATATATATATATATATATATATATATATATATATATATATATATATATATATATATATATAAGAGGTAAAGTTTGTAACTTTGTGAGTTTGTGGGTTTGTTCAAAGCCGCTAATTTTCGGAAGTACTGAACCTATCATACAAATTATGTCACAATCAGAAAACTACACTATTCAGGAGTTTTATAGTATTATATATAATTTACTATAATTAAGAAAAAAGTTCAGATATTAACGCCCAACGAAGTGGGCACGAGTCGGTTATCTTTGATAAACTATAACTAAAATTCGATATTGACGGTACTATTCTCAACGGATGTTAGAGAGTGATTTAAGAGAAAGGTTTATATGTATAATAATATAAAAAAACATATACAGAGTGTTTAAGAAAATAGTTTATATATAAAATTCGATATTACGCAACGGATTTTGGGGCGGTTTTTTTTAAATAGATAAACTGATTTAAGAGAAAGGTTTATATGTATAATAATATACAGAAAACATATACAGAGTGTTTAAAAAAATAGTTTAAATTTAAAATTCGATATTTACGTCACTATTCTCAACATATTTTGATGCAGTTTTTTTTAAATAGATACATTAATTCAAGTGGAACGTTTTTATGTATAAAATATATATAAAAAAACATATACAGAGTGTTTAAGAAAATAATTGACATTTAAAATTCTAAATTAATTAACGGATTTTGATGCGTTTTTAACACGCTTTTATTAGCTTGGGTTGTATCTATCTATCTATCTATCTATCTATCTATCTATCTATCTATCTATCTATCTATCTATCTATGTAACGGAATCTTTAAGCCTAATTTTTAACAACTCCCAGCGATTCAATTTCTTTGAAACTTTGCACACGTATCAAGGACCGATGACAATGCAATAATTTAAAAACAGTATCCCGTTATCCTGATGAGGACCGCCAGGATAAATAAATTCCTTTACAGATCCTCTGTGAAAGAGTAAGCGCGCTTGTGGCGGCTTCGGTTGTATCGGCAAGCGTCGATCTCCGGAGTTAAGCAGTGGAATGCGCGCCCATAATTTGGATGGGTGACCGGCACCAGCGGTGTTTTGGGCAACGGCACACGGTGTTCTGCTCGGGGATGCGGACCGAGCAACAACCATCCAAGTTATGGAATGAATGGTGTGTGAATGGGAAGGAGTAGGGGTCAAGGTACAATAAGCCTTCAGGCTGCAGTGCACCACCTAGGGGGCGGTCGTCGGACCTGGGTGGGATGACCCCGAAAGGGTGAAAAAAGCGAGCTAGAGCTAGGCGAGTGATCTGCGCATGCGTGCAGTTTCAATCTTACTCGTCAATCGAGGCACTCGACACAGCGCAAGGCCGATAGACTTTCTTCCGCACAAACTTGTTCGGAGTAGTCGCAAGTCGCATGCTCAACTCGCTCATTCCTTATACATACGGCGGGAGTAACAATGAGTCTAATACATGGTAATTGCTGTTTATAGCCGATAAAGAAGGAATTCAATATGATTAAAACTTTGTAATCATAAAGCGTTAACAATTATTGTATTAGTTCTGCTGCTGGACTGCTCTAAGTTAACGGGAAAAACCCCATGTAACAGTGAAGCTTTAAATGAAATGATGAGATTACGAAATAGTTCGTAAAACATTTTAATATCACATGACCGCAGAAAACTAATTGATATATCGAACTAAAAAATGAAAAAAATAATAGTTTAAAAAACTAAAAAACACGCTTTTATATGCAACCGAACTAAAAATTAGAAAATAATTTTTCATTACAAAGAGTTTGTCACTTCAGAATAAAAGCGTGGGGTGCTTAATATATTAAATGTTATAATTATTCTATTTGCAAATATCTATGAGGGAAAAGTTATGAAAAAATAGTAAAATGCACCCCACGCTTTTTACTCTGAAGTGACAAACTCTTTGTAATGAAAAATTATTTTCTAATTTTTAGTTATGTTGCATATAAAGCGTGTTTTTAGTTTTTTAAACTATTATTTATTTTAATAGGTAGATTTTATATCTACTATGACATAATTTTGGCATTTAACGGCTCTAACTTAAAACGTTAACGGTAAAGTTGAAGGCTGGCCGCACCCATCCTAGTTTTTAATCTAACGGTCGGACACGATTCTCTAAGACGATGATCTGAAGGTTGAATGATCATAAGTTTTTATGACCAGGACGCATATATCTGATTCAAAATTACGTCAAACATGTCATAAATTTGTCAACCTTCGGATAATCTGTCAGATCGTCCAATTTGAAGTAGGATGTTTGCGGCCGGCCTAAAGTTAGGGCTCACTAGAATGTTTTGGTGTTGGACATATTTTGCTATATGAACGGTATTTTTATAAAAACTTGTGGTACTTATCTAGAAAGTGGAAGCAACTCCGATTTTGACGAAATTTGGTAAACGGGGGTTATGGGGCGCGGATAATAAATCTAAAAGATTCATTTTTCGGAAACGTTTCGATTTTGAGATATTCGTCATTAAAGTTGAAATTCAATCTATCCTCTTTTTACTATATTCCCTTTTAGTTTGCAAAAATTTCTGATATAACACTAAATTGGCACACAATATTTTATTTAACATTAAAAAGCCTTTTTAAAACTTGTGTTTTTTTATCGATGTTATGCTTTTCTTTAATAATATAAAAAGTTTACTTTAAATCAAGTCGCCATGTCTGCAATCATTTATAAACATAGGTGTATGCATGGTTGCGGTGTTTTAGGAGTAAAAGATTTAAAATTTAATAAAAAAATCATGTAAAATAACTAAAAAGAGGTTTTTTTAACGATGTTCATAAAATATTGTGTGCCAATTTTCTGTTATATCAATAATTTTGTGCAAAAAGAAGGCGGAATATGGTGAAACTATAAATAGCTTGAATTTCAACTCTAATGATAAATATTTCAAGAACAAAACGTTTCCGAAAAAAAATCTTTTAGGATCGTAATCAGCGCCCCAAAAAACCCGTATACCAAATTTCGTCAAAATCGGAGTTGCTCCCACTATCTAGACAATATTGCTAAATAAGTGTACTATATACAGTGTGTCCGAAATTGGTAAGAAATATATTGGGATCTTGGAAAGTATAAAAGATAGCAGAATGGTTGAAAATATTAAGCATTTATAGTATTATTGTAAAACTGGACCTGCGCTACAAAAAAAAGTGTTAAGTAGGTATTTATTATTAATATTTTTCCAATAATCATAAGACCAAATTATTTGATGCCACCCCTGCATGCCCTACGCCCTACACCTTACAATTTGCATTGAAAGTAATGTAACCTAACGCGTACGCACTGCGCCTGCATGTGATAGGTTACATTAGGCGTAGGGCGTTCGTACGTCTCATGTGTAAACCGCGAAATAGACGATCATGCTGACCAAAACTGTCACATTTGTCATTAAAACCATATTTACGCGGTAGAATTGACTTTTGATACAAATGTGACAGTTTTGCATGACAGTCTGTACCCCGTTTAACGGGACTAAGATACGTGAGATCTTGGTCAAATTTAAGCTGGCGTCTCATGTGTGTAAAATTAGAACGAAACTGTCAAATTCCTTAAATATGATTGGTTTATTGAGTCACAGGACCTTTTAAAAATTTTAAATAAACTAATTAAATTTAATATATTTGACAGTCCCGTTTCGCTTTTCCGCCCATGGGACGCCGGCTTGAGTTATGCCATAGTTTAATGATTGTTTAATGAAAATATTCTTTCAACTCTGGTTATGTCTTTGGCACTGTATTATTGTCCTCTTACACTGCAACAAAGAGTTGCAGTTTTACCTGTGATATTGTCGAAATTATTGAGAAAACAAATTTTCTGCCTCAGAATTTTATTTTTATGCCCGTTGTCATTAACTTTGTAACAATATTGTATGTTCTATGTTTTTAATTTCGTAATCCTTCTCAAACCTTATTTTAAAATAAATGCCAGTTTTGTAAAGTTGAAATACGCCTTTTTGTACTTTCAAAATCGAAATGTGGTATTTTCCTAAAGCTTATTAAACGATCATTTTAATGGTGATACAATGTTAAGGGTGTGCCATTTAAAATAAAAATACTTTTTGTTACGTTGCATGTAGAGAATTTTTCCAGATTTGGAATTTGTCAACAAAATTTAATCAAATTGACGAAAAAAAATACACATAGAGGATTTAAAACTTAGATTTTTTAGGGGGCTAACTTTGAGATTCTCTTTTCCTTGGGTCGTTCTTTTAAAAATAGATGAGTTTTTTAATATTGAGCACGGCAATGGAAGATAAAGAACTAACCTTTCGGTAAAACTATTCTTCAATATTTACATACATACGTACATAAAGGAATGTTATAAAATCAACTCCCTGACTAACGTTGTTTACACACACGACATTCCGGATTATATTCTTCCGAACGAACGCGTTCTTAATCTCAATTTACTGCGGTGACACTTTTTACTGCAGCGTGCCTTAGTTCTTTTACCTTTTTTGCATTTCTGGCTATTTTCTTGCTTGACACAACATAAATACCTTCGATATTCGCTACTGTGCGTTCAACTCCGAAAATAAATGTAAAGGTTTTAAGATCGTAAGAACGGTTTAACTGGTTAAAAGATCTGTCAACATTTTAAAAACCAGGCAAAAGTTCATTTTTTATTGATTTAAGCTTTACAACATATTTTGGTCTTCGAGAATCCTACGGCAATGACAGCTCATTAAAATGGAATAAAAAAATCCTGCTTTAAGAACGCCTTAGTTCCTTCTCAAGTCAACAAATAATCTTACCCTATCCTGCCCAATCCACTGCGGTTCTATTCACTAGGCTCTCAGCCAAAACTTTACAATGTTAAAAAAACTATTTTAATCAATTGTTAAATACGTCACTAATCCGGGAAAATTAAAATTTTAACAAAATTGCCTATAGTTTTTTTGTAAAACAATTTTTAAATTAATGATTAAAATTTATTCCACAATTTGCGAGTTCATTCAACTTCACAAAGTTCCCAGTGCTTATGTGAAACGAGTCACGTTAAATATATATGCCAACAAAGGAACAACAGGCAATAGAGAAGGGATGTGGTAGCTCGTATCTTCTGTGACGTAGACACACTCCAACTACGTCATCGGACTATGCGGCGTTTTAAATAATTTCGCGGGCATTTCAACAAAAATGTAAATGTTGGCATTATTACAAAAAATCTTGCAATATCCGGAAAAATTTAAAGAAAAGGAATAAAATCCAATTTATCTACACCGAAAATTTGCTACCATCATAGGTTTACATGGCTAAGGGCCTATTGCTTTCAAGAGTTCGATTTTCGACGGAAAGAGAATAGAAAGCTCCCCAAGAGAAAATTCTTTTCTATCTTTTCAAATTGCCTACTTTTAATTTTTTTTGTATGACAAAATCGAAAATCGGACAAAAAAAAATTGAAAAAAAGTTACACCGTCTATATCTTTTCTTTCCTTTCTGTCCTGTCCTTTTGCTTTCCCAATAGCCAGGGGGTGCAAAACATTTAGAAATGGCTAAAATCAATACTTTTTTGCCAAAACTTACTACTTTTCATACATTTTCAAAAGCCAGGGTGGTGCAAGTGTATCCTCTTGCACCCCCTCTTGGCGCCCATGGTTGGGTCGTATTCGAATCCTGAGTATTCTGAATAGTATTCAGAATATATTCTGCTGGTATTCGAATAGTATTCGAATACATTGGTGTGTTTGGTAATCGGTATTAGGCAGAATACTTTTTTGGTTAGTATTCGGTATTCTAAATTCGAATACTTCTGAAGTATTCGATAAAAACATTTTTTTTAATATTCGAATATCGGCGTTCCAAGTATTCGAATACCGAAATGTGGAAGCAGTATTCGAATACCAAAAAGGGAAGAAAAATACTGGAAACTGGGGGTGAGGACTTGCTTTGTGCTCATCTTCGGTTCCGATTTTTTTCTAGTATTCAAATCTTTTTTTCAGCATTCGAATACCGATTCCGGATATTTATGAATACCGAGTATTCAAATACTTTTTTCTTCCAATTATTCAAATACTCGGTATTGGAATACTTTTTTTCCGTTATTCGTATTCGTATTCGAATACCGATTTTAAGTATTGGACCCAACTCTGCTGCTAAATAACTCTGCTATAACAAAATAAAACATGCCTACAACCATAAACTGAAGAACTGGTATTTTCTAGCACATACTGTATAAGCAATAGTTAAAAGTATATCGGCCAGTAAAGCAACAAAGCTGTATGATTAGTCATTCAATCCGAAATGTGTACATGACATTATTCACGTTAGACTGTCTTTTTTAACACATTGTCTATGTGTTACATTATTAAGCTGATCCTGTAAAAGATCTAAGTAATATATTATTTAACTATATTTCTTGTAAATACATGTACAGTGCTTGTCTAAATTCAGGACCGCCCTCCTAGCTTTTAAAGTGTTTGGTATTTTTTCATAAAAAATGACTTAAAAACCAAAATTTTTGACAAGAAATAACAGATATAAATGTCAAACTGACACCTGGGCGCCATTTTGAACCATAACAGTATTGTACCACATTGCACTAACACCATGTACAGGTAATGTCATAGCAACCAAAAACAAAATTACTGTTAAGTAATAATGTATTAAAAGAAAACAAAGAAACTAACGAAAAATGTATATTTTAGGCCAGAATTAAAATAGCACCTAACTAAGTAAGTATATAAAAAATAAATACAGTGCTTGTCTAAAGTCAGGACCCCTCTCCAAACTTTTAAATTGTTTGATATTTATTCATGAAAATTAAAGGACTTTAGAAAGACAACAAAAACCAAATTTTAGGCAATAAATGACAGATATATTGAGTTGGGAGTCATTTTGAAAAAAAAAATTAAATGAAAATAGAGGATCTTATGGCACATGCACAAGCCCCTGCGAGTACTTTATAATCCCAGGATATAAAGTCAGTTTCTTTATTTACTACAAAATTACCGTACTTTAAAAAGATATCCATAGCCCTTTAAAAAAATACTACATTAGTTATATCTAATTTTATTAGTTTTGGCCATCTAAATCACGTATTCAGGTTACCTTCAAAGTACCACCAGTTTGTTTCAGGTAAAGGTATTCACTTTATATTCTTGGGTTGTAAAGTACTCGTCAGGAGCTTTAAAATCATGTGTAATAGAAGCCCCCTTTTCTTTTATTTATTTTTTTTCAAAATGGCGCCGAACTCTCAGTTTGACATTTATATCTGTCATTTTTTGTCTAAAATTTTGATTTTTGTTGTCTTACTGAAGTCCTTAAATTTTCATTGGGGTGTCCTGACTTTAGACAAGTACTTTATTTATTTTTTATATGTCTTACTTACTTAGGTACTATTCAAGGTTCGTTTATATTTATAAGGTTGCGACATATCCTCAACTTTTAGGCGGTTCGAGGTCGGGGACGCAAGGAAGGGCACTCCACGGAGAAAAGTTGGCAGGACTGGGTAAAATTAAAGCTGATGTTCAATCCAGTGGCGTCTAGAATTTGCGCATTTCATTTTGCATTGTTTTGGAAGAGATATTTGTTGAAAGATGTAATTCCAAAAGTTTTTTATTTATTGTAAAAGAATTTACAACTTAATAATAATTAAAAACTGTTGTGCAAACGGTTGTTCTACTAATACAATAAACTGTATATCTATGGCACCGAACAACATGGCCGAAAAATGGAAGATGTGACGTCAAGCCCGGCCACGTGCTTTGTCCCTTTAACACGGACGCCTTTTCTATCTCTGTCATATTTTATTTGCCTTGTCTGACTGTCTGATCTTGTAAAATTATTATTAATCTTTGGTGACGACATAACACGTCAAAGCAATATGGCCGAAAGTTGTGACCCTATATAGACCGACTTTGGGTACTATTTTAATTACGACCTAAAATATACTTATTTGATTAGCTTCTTTGTTTTCTTTTAATAATAAATTATTACTTAACGGTAATTTTGTTTTAAGTTGCTATGACATTACCTGTACAGGGTGTTAGTGCGCTGTGGTTTTAAACTGTTATGGTGAAACAATCAAGTCGCGAATTTTACTTTCCCAAGATACAGGGTGTTAAAGTTGTAAATCCATGGTTTTTGTAATATCTTAAATATTTTTTTACCCAATTTTGTTGTTATTTGACAATATTATTAAGAGGCTTATTGAATTATTTTTAGCACAAACTTAAATTAATTTAATGTGTCCTGTGGAGTTTCGAGCGGCAACTAAAGAAATATTTGTAACAAAAAAAAAAGGGACGTTACTGACTGTGCAAATGTGTCTAAAAATTTTAGATTTCCTTAGGATTAAGCAAATAAAAATACAGCTTTTATACATCTCATTAAAAACGACTTTTAAATAAAATTCACTTAATTTGATATTTTCAGACTATATAACAATTCAAACACTTGTCATCACTAAAACACTTTATTTAAATCACTATAGCTACACCACAACTTACACTCTATTTTTCTACAATCTTAACTCTATCACTTATATCAATAACTCACTGACTGTCGCTTACTCCAGCCTTATATACCTTATTTACCTATTCCATACAATTCTAGATACAATCATACTTCTCTAAATAATTATAAATTATTATCTCTATAAAATACTAGAATCTAACTACTATACACTACTGTTAACTAAGGGTGCCACCTTTTACCAATTTATACTTGTCATATCGTATGAATATCAACAACAACAAATACTTCATTCATTAATATTTATAAGCAATCTAAAAATTTACCTTAAACAAATGTTTACATTTTTTTAATTTAACATTTTGTATCTTGAGAATGAAAAATTTGCGAACCCCTTTTATACAGGGTGTTCATTTAAAAACTTACCACTTAACTTATCTGCGAAAACAGACAGATTTGAGAAAATTGCTGAAACACGTCAAGATAGTTATTGAGGGGGAACGGTTTTTACAAAAATTAGAGGGCACTTCTTTAACCCTGCCTTAACCCCTAAAATTCTTAAATAAAAGGGGGTCAAGTGATACATCATTTTACAGCTTATGACGGGTACTTTATAACCCTAAAATATAAAGTCAATATCTTTACCTATTACAAAATGGCGGTACTTTAAAAATTACCCAAACAGCTGATTGGGATAGTCGTACTTCCGAAATTAATAAAGTAAGTTGTAATTGATGTGGTACTTTCTTAAAGCTCTTTTAAAAATATTTTTCATGGTGATACTTGTAATAATATACAGGGTAGGATAAAAAGTGTATATTTTTTAAATAAATCTGTATATTATATTACCAATAAAAAGATATTTAAAAGAGCTTTTAGTAAATACCCCATTAAGTACATTTTACCTAATTAGTTTCGGAAATATGGTCATCCCAATCAGGAATTAGGGAAATTTTTAAAGGACCGCCATTTTGTAGTAGGTAAAGATATTGACTTTATAAAGTACTCAGCAGGAGCTTTAAAATGATGTATTACTCGACCCCTTCTCATTTAAGAATTGTGGGGTGGTGGCCCTGGAAGTTAAGAGGTTAAAGGGCCGCCGTTCAATTTTTGTAAAAAACGTTCCCTCTCAATAAATATATTTAACGTGTTTCGACAATGTTCGGAAATTTGTCACTTTTGCAGATAACTTGAGTGGTAAGTTTTTAAATGAACACCCTGTATAAACTTTTTTTTATTTTGATAGGAGGATTTTACGATAGCAGTTTAGCACTACAGTTAACGAACATCTTGTATATGTAAAAATCAGGAAGTGAATAATTTGATTTACTAAAACTCCAAATTTTATAAAATCACATAAATATTTTTAAATTGTTATTATGACATGTTTTATTGCCTGTTGTGACATTAAATGAGATTTATAACTTATAAATTTGGGACGCCACATTTTGAGGACTATCGAAAAATGTAATTTTTATAAATATGATCGTGACAAACCATTTTATTCTACAGGGCGGCCATTTGAAAACAAAAACAAAGCTAATTTTGGACACTTCGAGTCACTTAAGAAAATACGCTCGGAGCCGTCGATTTCTGATTTTAGGGGAAAATACTTTTTGCAGCAGCAAATCACGGCTTTCTTTAAAAAAGCAAGCAGTAAGTTATCAGCAGTGCTGATATCACTAATGTTTTTCTGGGGGAGGGGAGCTTGATATTCCCTGGGGATCCTGTTACCAAAGAAGTTGAAAACCAAAAAAAGGTCCTCAAAATCAAAACTAAATAAACTTCTACCCTGAGATTACTTTTATACTAATAATTGACCACGGAATTTAATTTGCTAAATTTCTCCGGGGGTTGTCTTTGCTTCGGGGGATTTATCGCCCGGGACACCCCCTGGATGCAACACTGGTCATTAGGCAAACAAATCAAAAGTTCTGACAAGAGAAGAAGTTAATAGATTTATGATGGACGCCCCATCAGAAGAGTATCTTTTGAGCAAGGTAAACAAGTTTAACCTTTTCATTAGTTTTGGTTAAATAATTTTGGTGTGTATTGGGTCGGCGGATTCATTTAATTGATGTTATGTATTTGAGTACACGCCAAATATCGTTTTTCCTAAAACAAAATTAGGAACAATCCCCCAAAAAAACCCAAAAGAATTAAAATTAGTAACTAGAAAAAACTAAAAATTAACGTTTCGGTGGCAAGTCCGCCATCGTTGTCAAGATAAAATTAAATTAAAATAAAATATTTAAAAGTTCACTATTATCTAGGTTTAAAATTTTTAAAATTTAAGCTTTGTTTTTAGGATATTCTGAAATTGTTTTAGAATAAATGTAAATTTTTTCTTAAAAAAACTTTGAATCACTTGAAGAACTAATAAAAAAGAAATAAATTGCAACAAGAATAACAATTATTACTCGTTAAGAATTTGTTTTAATTAAAATTATTAAAAAGGTACTACCTTAGACCTTAGAATAGGGCCGGAATAACCCATACACTGAAGCCGCTCGGCTTATTGTGCGCCCTATCTTTTACGTCTGGATGATGTCAGCCAGACGGGACCTACAGCTTAACGTGGGTTCCGAACCACGGTCCTATGAGCGACAACTTAAGACCTCGCCTCACCCCGTGGGCACCACTGAACCTACCAAGTTGAGTCCGCATGCCTACGGTTGCGCAGGACATGACAAAGTGTATTCCGGCGCCTTAGTCCTTGCTGGCTATTAGCGTCGATACATTTTGCCCTTTATCCGTCTTGTTAAGCTTTCCACTATATTTCTGACCTTGGCCGCCGGCAGGATTCGAACCCGCCTCACGTCGGTTGTGCGCTCAACGACCTAACGCCTTACACACACAAAAATTAAACACTTAAATTTATACATATTTTCTGTTTTTTTTTACCAGGGGCATAGTGGTTTCGCGCTTGGACAAATAAAAGTTAAATGACTCTTGTTATTAATTAATTTCTTTCCATTAGTCGAAATTTCATTAATTTGACAATCAGTTTTAAACCCTCTTTTCTCCATTGTTACAAAGGGTTTTACAATATGATCTTAAAAGACATTGAAGACTGTGGCACCAGACTTTTTATAACCATTCCCATTTCTAAAGCCGCTTCCAGACTTGCAACAATTCCACCGCCACACAGCGCGGACGTGGACGTGAACGGAATTTACGTCGTTTTAAGGGCTTGGCGAATGATTCGCCGGTGATTGAGAGCTTGTCGGTTTTTTGGCGGTAAAGGAGCGCGCAAACAGCTTGGTTAGAAATTAGAAATTTGGAAATATTCAGAGAATACGTTAAGCGCCGACCTAAAATAATGAAGGAATATTTTCCTTTTTTCGGGTATAGAGAAGGAAAAATGTAGACCGCAGGGAAAATTAAATTGGATACTTACAGTTAATATTAATTATAATTAATTTATACAGTGTGTCTAATGTAATTTGGCGTCATATGGAAAACTTTTTTATTAATAATTTTACGAAAAAAGTTATTCTTTATAAAAAGTTCTGCATAGTCCAAAACCTAATAAGCAACAATCTGATATCAAATTGTGTCAGTCATCTACGAGGTTTGACCAAAAATGTAATTAAAGTACCTGTATTTTGACTTATCGAAAATTAGTATTAAGAAAAGATGTTTAGAATTAAAAATTACTTCAAAATATACAATTTGTTTATTTACGAAATATATTTTTTTATTTTTGTTCTGCGATAATGTTAAAAATTTCGGTTTGTACGTTGGTTCAATACATTTCATAACTAAGGAGAATTTTAAATACCTTTTTTAAATTTATTGTTATCAAAACAAGGACAATGCACATAATATAAACACAAATTAATGTTGACGATTATCGCGAAAAAAGTTCCTATTTTTATTTATAAATATTAAGTTGCACATTTACACGTAATTTTAGATTTTAAAAATATTTTCCTTATTACAGTTTTTGATATTAGCAAAAATACAGGTACTTACTTTACTTCTTTTGACCAAACCTCGTAGACGTAATATAACTTGATATCTAATGGTTGCAATTTAGGTTTTGGACCAAGCAAAACTTTTTCTGTCAGCATGTACGAAAAAAATGATCGCAATTGTAAGTGGGCATAAAGATATTCAAAAACATACAAATAAATAAAAGTAACGACCAGAAAAGCCGCAGGTTGCCTGTATTTTTATTTTTAAACCATCGTAAATATGCAACTCGCCTAAATTTAAACGTATACGGCTATTTTTAGAAATGCAACAAGTCGAACTTAAAAATTTAATCCGATTCAGAAATAAATTGGACATAAGAAATGAAGTTACATTAACCATGCTTTAAATCAAACCTTATGAATACAGTATCGTATGTTTGAAAAGTGTACGGGGTGATTTCTAAGTAGATCATAGTGGTATTTTTAATTACTATAGGGATAAAGAAACAGAGTACTTCTAAAAGTAGCACATGAAAGTATAATAGCTATTTTTTCTTAACATAGTACGAAAAGAGGCACTTTACCGCACGTAACGATCGTCTACCTAGCGACGCGAAGCAAAGTTTGGTCAAGCAGTCACTTGGGACTTCTTACCTGTGTGCAGAGTTAAGTAGTATTCAAATACTTGGTATTTTGAATCATATTCAAAATACATTTGGCTGGTTTTCGAAAACATCTGTGTGTTTGGTATTCAGTATTTACCTGAATACTTTTTGGTTAGTAAGTATAGCTATTCAAGATTCTGGATTGTAAATAACGTTTTTGAATCATAGAATTCGATTGGAATTAAGTTTTTAATAAGAAAAAACAGTATTAACACAGAAATATTGTACTTTTTTGGCGTAAGGACCTTTTTTTGTGGTACTCAAAAATATGACTAGTGAATGTAAATATAAGCTGGTATTAAGGTAATGTTTTCAATTAAGAAGTATTTTGTGGGTTTTTTTTTAAATGTAAGGTTTTTTTCGGTTTTCACTATTTATGGATACCCAATCCTCCTGGTATTCCAAAACTTCGGTTTTTATTTAATCAAAACTTAACCGCCAAATTAACCTGTATGTATACAATCTCTTTTTTAACCTATTTATTACAATACCTTTTTTAGCCCACGGCGTATTGAAAATTTATATTTTTTGTCTTTAAAGCAATATTTGTTAAACATATTCGCAGAATCTATTTTAAATTAAACCGCAATAATAATATTTTGATAATTAAAGACGATAATGTAACCCACCCAAGTGCCAAAAAAAAAAAACAAAAAGATATTAAAGAAAAATCTACGCAATATGTAGTACATTTAAATAATAAATTATCCTTGCCTTTTATAGTTTTTAACCAACATTTTTTCAATAATAGGATTTGCTCCATTATTTAGATACCATCAAAAAATGGGTATCCGGACCAAATTTGTTTGTATCCATAATAATTGTTTGGATTTAAACGTTAATACAAAGAAAATATTTAAAACCAAGGTTTCATTTCAAATATCAAATGTCAAACTATCAATATCCGCTGTTTGAAAAGCGACAGCGGTCATTTTCTACGCTGAGCAAAATACTCAGCCGCTATTGAAAAAGCAGTAATCAGCTTTGAATTCAGAGTGACTTCTAACTAAGCAATCTTAGCCGCTGGGACAACCTGAATGCGCCCAAGGTTTTTAGTTGTTAAGGATATTGGGTAATTCCCCCGGAAGGGTTTTGTCACATTGATGTCAGAAATTACCAAAGATTAATTTTCCAAAAATTATTAGAAAATTACTTAATACTACACGAATTAATGATTGAATAATAAAATTTGCACTTGATAGGTAGAAAGGTTAATTTATAGCATGACATCTGAACTTCCAATAAAAATTAATAAGTCTGATTTGTTTATAATCTACGTCAGAAAAGTGTACGTAGGTGTAGGACAATGTTAAATTGATCAACAAGTTTTTAATCTAACGACGGAAAAATAGGTACTACAGGGTGTTTCACAACTTATCCGACAAACTCTAAGGGCTAATTCTACTACAATAAAAAATAAGAAATAAACTTTATATGAACATATTATGTCCTAAACGTGTTAATTTCTGAACTACTGGGTGATACATTTTTTAAAAATGATTGCTTTTTATCATAACTTTTTAACAAATCAGATATTTTAAAAAACTTTGAGGGCGCCTCCTGTGCACTAGGAGACATTTTCTGGTGTACAAGAAAAAAATATTTACCAGTTTCGGTCATGAGAGGTTTAAGGTAAATATTTTTTAATAAAAAAGGGTACGCCACTGCATTTTTGTTAAATAAATATATTTTTTAAAATTTCCATTTAGTTTTAGAAATTTGATTTCTTGTTTTTTTATTGGATGCACGGTTTTCGTGTAAATAAATAAAAACTATTTATTGGCATGGTCATTTCGCATCGATGATATTAAATAAAAATACAGTAAAATTACCTTTGTTATTTATTCTTTAATTAGATAGTGATTTGATTTTTTCATTTTTTTTTAATATTTGAATCGGTATAAAAGGTTTTATAAAAAACACTAATTTTTAAAACAAATTTAACACCCTGAAATTTAAAAACTAAAACGTTTAGTACATATTTTGTAGAATTGGCGCTTAAAGTTTGTCGGATAATTTGTGAAACACCTTGTATATACATACTATACCGAGTTTTTCTTAAAGGAGAATTTCCCCATAACTTGTTGTTAGCTTTTAAAATAGAAAAATTAAATTTAGTATGTCGATATTTTTGACGTAAATAGGTACTCATTAATCTATTTACTTGTATTCAAATCCGGTTTAACCGGAAATAACAACTACTTTTAAATTTTAAATCGTATCATATTCCGTCTTTTTTCGATAGAACATAACATTTGACGTTTACCATATTCAGTATTAGATTTTGACACTTCTTCTGAAAAATATATTTTGTAAATTTTAATTCAGAGTACCATGAGTCAGAGTTGGGTAGTATTCGAATACTCGGTATTCTGAATACTATTCAGAATACATTTGTGCGGTATTCGAATACTATTCGAATAGCTTTATGTGTTTGGTATTCGGTATTCGACGGAATACTTTTTTGGTCAGTATTCGGTATTCTTTATTCTGAATATCGTTTCTGAATATTCTGATATTCGAATACCGGTATTCGAATATCGATATTCGAATACTGATATTCGAATACCGGTATACGAATAATACCTATATTCTGGTATTTAAATCCTGAATTTAAATAATGTTTGCTTATTTTATGAATATTACGTTACTTTTTATGCATCTTAAGCGGGTTAAAACATGTTCGCGGTGGTTTTGCCGACGACGGGGTTAAATTTAATATAAGTCATATATATCATCATTTGCAAACTAACAGTTTGGGAAGCTATAGTTTTACAAATTAAAAAAATGTAATATAATTTGTTTTTAAAATTTTGATCTGTTGTTTCTATGGTCCTAATAGGTAAGTAATTTTGA